>NSJW01000484.1:0-55241 GCA_019955255.1 Castanospermum australe
GATTACTCTGGTACTAATCCTTATTTTAAGTATTGATACTTAAGTTAATTTGTTAAATATTAATTGGTTATTAGTTTTACCTTTTAGATTTCAAGTATTTATTGCAAAAGACAATATCCTATAATGCTTGACAAATTACCTTCGGAGTTGGTACTTTTAAAAAATTAAGGTATCATAATAACACCCTTAATATTTCTTTATTACCTAATAAAAAAATATTAAATAAAAATATAAGTATTTAATAACTTGAAATCTTAAAATATATTTAATACTTTCATTATTTAATAATGAGAATAATTATTAGGTTGATTGTTTAGGAGAATATAAAATTATTGTATTGACACTTCATCCATTTGTTTTTGTGTGTTGTTTAAGATACTTACACAAAGAGTAGGAAAGTTATGAAATAACATCATTTATAAAAAAAAACTATATTTAACTCAAATACCTCTTTATTGAAAAGTTTAAATTACTATTAAGCATTTCTTAACAAATGTCCTAAATGCACAATTAAGGAATCAAGATAAGGATATACATAAAAAGTAAAAATATTGAATAATTGAATTAAATAAAAAGTAAAAATATTTAATTTTTAATTTTTAATAATATTTTTTAAAATGAAAAATATTAATTTTTTCTTCAGACAATGGTTAATTGTACTCTTATGAGTATTCACTTCACTAATTTTTTTATTTTATTAATATTAAATATAAAGCTAAAAAAATGATTAGTCTTTTAGTTTTTTTAAATGACCGATACAAAAAAGTAAAACAACATTTGATCTCTGAAGCCACAAATAATAAAGAAAAAAAGGAGAAGACGTATCATTTAATTGATTGGATTTTGTCTTGATACTTAATTCAAGTCGTACGCAGCACGTGGCCACCCTTACTTTGACTCTGAGATAAAATTTAAAAATGATAGTGATATGAATCAAACTTGTAACCACTTTTGATACTATATCAAGAGCTAATTCAACTTAACCCATAAAGATTTTTAAATTTTGGCTGATAATCAATTTCGTTGGTTATATAAGATATTTTTCATATATGCAAACTTTAATCTCATGTCATTGAACCATGAATAACATGAAATTTGAGAAAGTTTGAACTCGTCGGAAACAATATATATGCATTGTTTTGATGATTAAAAACAAATTTTAATAAACATGCATGTCCCAGTCAAATAGGAAGATCTTTGAAGAAACACAAACTAACGGCATTTTCAATTTTTTCTCCCTGTGAAGTGATTTGTACAGAAACAAATCTGATTATTCATGCAACAAAAGGTCGATAATTAAATATTAAACAAAACACTTTCTTTAAAAAAAAAATTGCCCAAATAAAAAAGGTATAAGTTTAATAACATTCGAGACAAGAAAATCATGTATGCCTGCCTCAATTAAACAGGAAGGTATAGTTAAGAAAATTAAGTTGATACAGAATAAAATCTCAACATTCATGCAAAAGAGGATAAAATCATTGGAAATTTATTATAAAATTCACCCAACTAGAGCTAATAAAAAGGATTAAGTTAATATCAATGAATCTGGACGATACTTACCAAAAAAGGACAAATTTTCTATTCAACTTCAGAATTTGGCAGGCATATGATCAGTAAGAGAATAGTAGTTCCTTCATGGGAATTCTTCATGTCACCAAACACATATATAGGGCTAATGTACAGCCTCCCCTCTCTGCCAACACCAAATGTTGATTGGTATCCAGCTGTATATTCAACTATTAAAAACAGAATTTTGTTGGATTTATGCTTGCATTTGCAATGAAAATTCATACAAAGTTGTCTATGCCTATATATATACATAAACAAACAACTTTCTCAGATTAGGAAGCATTGACAAACTTGTAGTTGTTAATAAGCCAATATTCAAAAAAAAAAAAATCTGAATAAGTTATTTCATCAAAGATGGTTTAAAAACTTCTAGAAAGTACTTCTAGAATATCTGTAATTTCTTGATCATTATTTGAAATTAGGATCTCCACTCAAATCTTTAACTATTGCATTTAGCGAAAGACAACTTGTTTGATTTTAAATATAAACAAACAAATTGAGTTTGATAAATGATATGTTGGGTATAATTGGATTGTTTCCCTTTCGCATATACCCGTAAATTTTTTTAAAAGAATAATTATATATATATATATATATATATATATATATATATATATATATATATATATATATATATATATATATATGATAACTATTTGTCATTTAACCCGCCAATTATATAAACAAAAAAGAAAATTGGTTTATTCAAAAGAATCATTTCCATTTATTTTTAAATAATGGATTGGCAGAAATATTATGATAAAAAACTGGTTTTAGAGGGCAATTCATGGTTCATACCTTGAGAAACAGAGAAATAAAACTATATATAAAACTAAATTTAAAAATATGAATAAAAAAAGTTAGACTTATGAATCTCAAAATGAAAAAAAAAAGTATAGTTTAAAAAAATACCAAAATTACTCGCTCTAAAAGAATTCATGTCTTCATCTAATTCACAAACTCATGAAAGAAGAGTAGTAAGCCATTATAAAAAATTAAATTACGCTGCATTTTTATTTTTATTTAGGAATTATATTGTCCAGCAAACGAGACATTGATGATGTCTATGGTGAGCTTAGACCGTTGGAGAAAGCCTTATCACACCACTAGTTAAAAGGTTTAGTCAAAGAATGAAAAAGTGTATCATATCAATAGCATGGAAATTTTTGAATCCGAATACTTTTCTTTTATTGAATAAGGAGAGATCAAAGAGATGACAAATTAAGAGAGAAATAAATACAAAGTAATTTTATATAAAACTAAAGATTCTTCCATAAGTAATAAAATTTGTATTTTTTCTTTTTATGATAAAATTTTGTGTTGTTGAGTAAAAGGAAAAGATCCCAAAATTCAAAATTTTTTATTAATAATTTAGAAAATATGACCGAATATGCTGTCGAAAGAGGATAATAACATCCCCCAAAAGCACAATATTTTTTCCCTGACATTAAACGTAATATTATATAAGATTAAATCTTGTTCATTTATTTTTCCAAATTTGCCAAACAAGTGCTTTTGTTTTGTTTTCCGTTTTGGGTGACAATCTTGCAAAGATGGATGGAGATGGAGTCCATTGCCTCTAAAAATTTTCCTTGAAGATTGGAGCCACTTTGTAGATGAGTCCATTTTCTTTTAAAGGGCCTAAACCAAAACAAAAAATAAAAAATTATGACTTGGACACTAAGCTAACGAAGTTTACAACGGGGTGGTGACCGGTGGAGGAGGTTGGTCACTGGTGGCGAAACGCCAGATCGAAGCTCACCCTTTTAATACTTTTCAAAGCCACACGCTTCGCACAAGCAAACAAGTTCAATTTTTGTGACCCCTTTCTTTGTGCTGCGCCCGGATATAATCCTTGTCCTCTTCTCAACGCAATCAAACCTGCCTCCTCTGAAACTGGGGCGCCTCTCTAGCTCTCTCTCTGCGTCAATCTTTGGCTCCCAAGGCTCCTTCTTTTTCAGTCTAGTCTCTCTGAATTCCTCTGCAGTACCAACCCATTTGCTTCTTTGGTCTACTTTCTCAATTTGAGGTTCTGGGTAGTGGGTCGTTTGTGTTATTGGCTGAGAAACAATGGTTTGTGAAGCTGTTTGATCAGGGCTTCCCGCTATTTTGATTTGTTCTTGCTGTTTTAGTTAGCTCAGTTTTCCAACCTTTTGGCTGGCTGCTCTTTCTTGCTATTCTCTTGGCTCTGAGAGGGTTTCTATAGCCTTGATTGCCTGAGGCTTTTATCGGGTTCAATTTTTCTGACTGATAACAGTTACGGCACTGGGGTTTTGCCCAAGAATCGTTTTCTTTTTGTTCATCATTCTTCAAAGTTTCTCATTCAATAGCGTTCAATTGTGGGTTCTTGTGGTTACATAGAGCGAGTATTCATATAATCTTGCCTTCAACTTCTCTGTCTAGGAATTCGAAAATTCAATTAGCCTTTTTTTTTTTTCAAATAAAAAGATTGCTTCTTATGACAAGCACTTGTGAATGAAATCTTTGATGGCTATTTTTATCTGCGGGAACTAAGGATTAAAGTATACCGTGGTAGATTTTGTCCTTGATTGAAGTTCCATTAACAAGCCTTCAGTGAGTTTAGTAGATAGATTACAGTGTGCAGAACATCAGTTTTGGTGACTTGTAAGTTGGGAATTTGGACTGAAAGACTGCAATTTGTGCGTAGTTTTCTAGAATTGGGTTATTAGCCTGAAATGGTGTTAACAGAGAGTGATATTAATGACGCAGTGGATTGGTCATTCACCAAAAGAGAAAGGAATTATTGAGATAATTGGGATGTTTAATGTGAAACAGAATATAGGATTAACATATTTGATATGAGGAATGGAACGAAGTGAGCACTCATTAGTACCACAATGGTTGAAAAGCAGTGCAAGTGTCAGTAGGGAGGCCAGTATAAACAACCAACTTACATCATCTCCATACTCTGGTAATTCTTTTTGCTTATTTCTGGATACCTGATGCTTAAAAGAATTTTATTTTGTTTAAGAATAACAGCAGAAAAAGTAAGGAAGTAAAATTCGAGTCCACTGTTTCTATTGTTTTAATTAAAAAAAAAAAGAAATAGCATGAGACGGGAAGTAACTTCAAGTTTCATTCATGATTGTAACACAGTTTGACTTCCATTCTCCATGACCATGTTGAAAGGAAAGGGAAGTTCTCTTAAATCTTTTGATGCTTGAAAATTTAAAGCATTAGAAAGGTATTTTTATCGCAATCTTCTTTTTATATTTTTCAGTATAAATTTTGGTCACAGACACATTGATTTCCTTTTCTTCCATGCATACTAGTGAATGTAACTTAAAAGTGTGATTTCATTTACACCAAAAGCTTTCAAAGTGAAATGGTGGACTTCGATTCATCATATATGGTGTTTTTAGTCACCCAATATAGAGTTTGGCCAAAAAATAAAAGTCATCCAATTTAGAGCATGATGGGAATAAACAATTTATGAGCAGTTCTGATCATTTTCAACTTTCCCTTTGTGTCAGATGATATTACTTACTCTGGTTGCCAACGTAGTTCTAGTAGAAAAGATTCTGGCCACTTAAGGTCATATAGTAGTTCAGGCAGAAGCCGGCATGATAAGGATTGGGAGAAAGATATCGACAACTTCTTTGACAAGGATAAGCTGGTTTGGGGTAAGCGTAACCATGACCATTCTGACTATGTGGACAACATATTGGCCAATAGTTTTGAGAAGGGTCCGTTACAGCAATCAAAATCTGTGACTTCTGGGAGATGGGGGGAGACTTGGTCTGGTAGAACTGCAGGTGATTTAAGCAATCCACAAAGAAACCATGACAAGAGTGATGGCATGGTTACTGCTGTTGTTGGCATAATGCATAAAACTGTGTTTGAAGAGGAATTTCCCTTACTTGGAACTGAAGATAAACATGGTAGTACTTCCTCTCACAGTCTTCTGACTGGTACTTCAGCCATGAATGTCGGCAATGGTCTGACCTCAGCATCACATCAGATTCCTGTGACTGTTGGAAGCAGTATCTTCAGCTGTAATGTTGCATCAGCATACAGTTTCTGCAAGCTCTTCTTCTATTGCTCCAGGCTCAACGGGCCTTAGCATGGCTGAGACATTGGCTCAGGGTCCACCTCGCACCCACACACCTCCACAAGTGAGTTTGACTTTGGATTTTGTTGTTAGTTGAGTATTTGTTAGAATGTTTTTGGTGCTCATATGGTATGTTTCACAATGCAGTTACCTGTTAGCACACAAAAGTTTGCAGAGTTGGCCCTCAAGCAATCTAGGCTATTAATTCCCTTGACACCATCCATGCCAAGAACCCTGGTAACATTGCTGCTTTTCATCTTTTCTGTTTTTTGAATATGAAGTTATTAATGGCGTTCCCTATTGATTTATATTATTTTCCACACCTTATGGGTTTTATGTGCTCTGGAAATTTCACGGTACCATCATATGATGCATCATGGTTGAAGTTCTGTTGAGAATCTAAAATATCTCCTCTTCCAATTTTCTTTTTCTATGTTTTAATCGTATGTATGGTGAATTATTTGAAACTGTTATAGACGTAAGTATCCCTCTGTGATACTTACTTTTTATATGATTTTGTTCATTTTGATTTAACTCTTTCTATTGCCTTTTGCTATAGGCATGGGGTGGAGAAAAAATCCTAGTTACTCTCCCTCTCTCCCAAAAATTTTGGGAAGGGGGAGAGTTGTGGAGTGGTTTTGGTGAGAAGTAAGACTGTATGACTGTAAATATTGTTTGTTGTTTATTCTGGTCAAATTTCATTGTTAAATATTGAGGTGTTAGGTCTTTTACAGATTGTTAGTATGAGGCTTTGCAAGAATTAAGAAATTCACATTTAGCCAAACTCAGTCATAATCTCATTAATAAGCTTGGTTATAAAAGAATATTTCTTGTTTGCTTTTTGAAACATTTGGGGTTTTGAATATGAATCTTCTTTTTTATGAGAAGACCTGCCTAGAGCTAGATCCATCGAGTATCAAGTATTTTTCAACCTTTTCCATGGTGCTTACTTTGCCTAATCCTTTTTTATTTTCTGACTTGATTTGCATCATTCATTTTTCCTGTCTATTTGTTTGTCTCCAATGTACATGATTCCTCTCATGTTTGCTTGATTTAGGAGACCCATACTTGTGCACAGCAATTCCTTTTTACTACTTTTTCCTCATGTTCTGCATCTTATCCATTGTATGTTCTAATCTGTGCTGTACTTGGGGGCGTTGATTCCTAGATTACCTGGAAATAAATGGCACCAATAACTAGTCTTGTTCCAAAACACAGAAAATTAAGCAAGTAAAATTTGGTTGGACATCCATGAGTTAGTGAATACTTGTAAAGAATATTAGCTTCACTAGCCGGTAATAAATATATTGTAGGAAATCTTTGATATATTACTGACTTCATAATTGTTTTGGTATTTATATATCTTGTAGGTCGTTAGCCCTTCAGAGAAATCAAAGCTCAAGACAGGGAAGCAACAGTATCCCTTCTTATATTCACGTCTTCCCAGTCATTCTCCACGTGTTGGTCCTGCAAACTCAGATTTACCAAAGATAACATCTGGTAATTCCCGTAATGTCAGTACTTCACATGAGTTGAATGGTGTCTCTTCGGCTTCAAAGGACAGCTTGAGTCCCAGTAGAAGCAGAGCAGTGCTCAGCCCAACTAGTGCCACTACATCCACTTTTATAAATGCTCCCTCTATGAACTCAATCAACAATACAAGCCCTGCTATGTGGACAACATTGGAGAAGAGAACTACTTCTCAAACCCAGAGCAGAACTGATTTTTTTAAGAATCTCTCAAGGAGGAGTTCATTGAAAAACCCTTGCTCTGATCCTTTCCCCATGGGCACGTCTGAAGTTGTCACAAGGAATGTCACTGGCTGTCTCACTCTGCAGTCTAGAGATGCCCCATCAGTGGATACCTCTGCTGCGAACTCATTGACTGAGAACAGCTGCTTGATTACTGGGAATGGCAATGCCTCCAGTGAACCATTGAAATTTTCAAGCAATGGAGCACAGCTTTTGAGCACCAGCCCAGTTGTCTATCCAGAGGAGGAAGAAATTGCATTTTTACATTCACTTGGGTGGGAAGAAAGTGCTGGAGAGGATGAGGGCCTCACTGAGGAGGAGATAAGAGACTTCTGTGAGAAGGTTAACTATTCTTTTGGAACTGATTCTTTTTCTTTAATTAATTTTGGATCATGTTTGAAATTGATTTATCTTTTGAATGATTGCTCCATAAGATCCCTTTGTTTCTTCATGCAGTACATGAAATTGCAGCCCTCGTCAAATATTCTCCACAAAGTACTTGCATTGCCACTTGACTCCAGTAGTGAGGAATGTGGCGGAGCACCATCAGGCTTGAGATCATCTGCCTGAGTCAAAAACTAAATTTAGAAGATGATTGCAGGGTTTGGAAGTATGAAAGTGATGGGGTACAATTGATGTGCTTTTACTGTGTTTCTTTAGCCGAATAGGTGTTGAAAGTAGAGAAGTGTGGTAGGAAGCTGGCTGTTATTAGATAAAGATAAGATTAAACTTTTTGTCAACAGGAAGGCTCAAGGAGTAGAGTATCAGAAATAGGTTACTTACATTCAGGCAAAGCAATCTTTGTTAAGAACTGGTGAAACAATCACGCTTCCTGTAATTTTCCTGAGCGTGAAGAGCAAATGAAGATGAGTCATGACAGAGTTTCCTTTCGTCTAATAGGAAGCTGCTTGTAGTATAGTATCAAAATACGTTACATACAGTAGTAAAGCAAAGCAAAAGAAAAGACGTATGAGAAAAGCTCTTTTATGTTTTATTCTTTGTTTTCCCTTTTTACAGGTATTTGTTCAAGAGCTAAAGTTTCGAGCAGGATGGTAGGAGTGGCTCTCACACTTCATTGTCACTAGAATAAGAAAAGGCAAGAATTAATTGACTTTGGTCTTCCCTCTCCTTTAACCTCCTTTATCCATTTGCCTCTTGTTTTCCTTTTTCTCTTTTGTTTTTCTTCATTTTTAAAAGCAGTCGTTACTTATGGTACCTCTTTAGTAATCGTATCAGTAAGACCTTTATGGAGATATTGCCATCTTATTCTGTTGTCTTCCTTCATTTTTATACGATAATATGTAACCTTCTGTTCGAGAAATTATTATATGCTTTTGGAA
The DNA here is from genome assembly GCA_019955255.1 of Castanospermum australe. Classification (NCBI taxonomy): domain Eukaryota; kingdom Viridiplantae; phylum Streptophyta; class Magnoliopsida; order Fabales; family Fabaceae; genus Castanospermum; species Castanospermum australe. The sequence continues at coordinate 8,736 of NSJW01000484.1, forward strand.
TATCAATAAATGCATACTCTAGACACTATTGATTTTAAAAAATTTATATTAATTTTATGTCAACAACTTAAAATTAATAGCAGAGATACTTTTTGAATCATGCATTTATTGTATTTTAGGATTATGCAATAATTTCTCTATTGATCTCATTCTATATGGCGGGGTGAGTCCAGAATTTTATTTAGAATGCATCATGGTGATCATGCATGCATGTGAGATAAATTTTACTGGCCAAGTGTTCATCATATGAAACTGGTTTTTTGGTTGGTGGGGGATAGGATTACCTTCACAGTTCTTTTAATTACTGTAAAACAAATTTCGATGCCAAAAGTAAGATTCCGGATCCATTCTGTAGAACTCGTAAGCATCATTGTCCTTTTATATCCGTAATTTTAGACTGTACTCAAATATGACGACCCAAAAAAAAAAAAAAGACTACACTCAAATATTAGACTCAATATGTAGACTAACTCATGAAGAAAGGTCATAAAATGACCCTAACCTAGTTCCTAGGTATACAACATAACATATATATACAGATATCTTTGATATCATCGTCATTTGATGCCTTCGTTTGGTATGCCAACGTCAGATGCTAAAAAAAAAAAAAAATTATCGACAATTATTTTTTATGAGAATGAAAGTGTGGGGAATATTGAGCAAATATTATGATTGGGAATCATATTTATATAGAATTTTTTTAAAAAAGAATCTTACATCAAAGATGAAAATGTAATATTCTCATGCAAAAAATGAAAAATAATTCTTGAAACAAACGCTCGCGTCTGTGTTTAGTATGACGGCATCATCTATCCTCTTTTAGAATGTAAGGTGCATTAAAAGTCAATATCTTCTTATTTTTGGAAATCTTTTGCCTTTCTTAAATAATGAAAATTTAAAATATATGGGAATGTTAGATATTTTAATATACTATACACAAGATTTATATTTTGAATTCCTGAAACTTTTATGCACCGCCAAGCATAGACAATTCACACAAACTTAATTAGTTTAAATAATTTTCAATTTTTTTATATAAACGATGAAAATCTTGAAATTTAATATACCTCTCATAATTATATCTAAATATCTTACACTTAAATAGTCAAGATAATATGAAATTTTAGAATTCTCATAAAGCAAACACTTCTTCAATAAACTTGAGAACCATAGACCCCTGAATATATATAAATACAGTTTAAATAAAAAATTAAAGGTAAATATCTTATTATAATTTCATGTGTCACTATATATTTGATGAACTTTGTTGTGAAAAAATCTAACACATTTGTGGGTTTTTAGTTTTCGTTTAGTAGAAATTTTTGTGTCAATTTGTATGTCTCTCTGTTTAGTTTTTTTTTTTTGAAAGAAATCAAGTAGCTTCTTAATTATTTTTATAGCATTGCAACAACACCTTGTGATCAAGATCTCTACGACAAAAATATAAAAGCTTTTTTTGTCGGATAGACAAAGAAAACCGAACTCTCATATTGAAAAATATAATATTCAGTACGAATTAAGCAGAGATCTCGTGGTTTTCCATTAACTAAACAAATTCGCCATTTCTCACAGATAATGGAAAGCTTCGTGATGCGTTGACTCATATAAAGAAGTAAAGGTTCTCTTAGTTAGATCCAATATATAGTATACTGATAAATGTCGAGGCAAGTGAACAGAATTAAATCATTTGCAATAGGAAGTTTGAAACTTTGATGAGGCACTTCATGAAAAGACCAAATTAGTAAAAAACAAAAAAATGGCACTTTAAGCAAATGATTCAAAACACAAATTTTACTACTAAAAAAATTTCTAACTACTGCATGCAATGGTATCTAACAGAAAGTGTAAAATGAACCAAAATCTCATTAATTAATATGCTGAATAACTGATTAACCTGTGGTACGTACCAATACCATATGGGCTTATAGTTGGAAACCAAGTTTGGGATTAGAAAAATCTGACCTCTGTCAAGGAGAAATTAAATTAGTTTTTAAAATAAGTAATAAAAATAAGTGTAGCTCATAATATATAAATATAATGCATGATCTGCCATGAATAGAACGAAGAGTTTGCATCGAAAGCCAAAAGTCTTGGAGTCGTGCAAGTGGGTTTACATGTGGGGCAAATATGTGTACACACACAACTCACAAGATATATAAGTAATGTTATTCATACACTTTTTTTCATACATCTCTTTCTTATATCTATTTTTATTTGAAAAAAAAGGAAAGATGAAGGAAATGTAAGTTTATCTTTCTTTTTTTTTTACTGTAAAAAATAAGTGTAAAAAAAATTTAAAAATCAAGTGTAAGAATAATATATATATATATATATATAGACACACACACACAACTCACAAGCTCACAAGCTCGTGTATGCGTGGACTTAGATCACCAGGCAGCAAGCGGCGCCGCAGCCATTTCTCATGTTGTACAGTACTCCTAGGTTCTCAGCTACTTGCTCTCATATTATATATATCCATGAAGACGTTTCTATTAATTTTAACTTTAGCACATATGATCGATACCGAGTCTTCAGATATGAATCTAAACTGAACTTTTATCACCCAAAAAAAAAAATCATTATTTTTCCAACCTAATGGTCAAGTGGAAGCTCCTAATATTAATTTATGCAACTTTGCACAACGATTCTTGTACCAAATTACTTCTATATCACATGGGGTTTAATTAAAAAAAAAATCACATGTGCAACCAATTGACATTCTTTGGGTGCTACGGTATTTAGAACGTAAAACTAGATCCCTAGGGCTCAAACTCCTATTCCCCAGATAGTTCAACAAAAAAAAGAAAAAAATTAAGGCAGAGAGAACCTTGGTCCAAGTTCAAAAAATTATTCATTTACGTAATTGCAAAGACTTTGCCAAGACAATAAACAGGCTTTATTAATTTTCTTTTATTTGGTGATTATTAAACTATATGTAACGTGGGAGGTAATAAGAGGAGGTCAATAACAAAACTGCTAGTGTATAACTATATCATAAAACATAGGAGTTGAGAGATGTGGGCTGTGAGGTCTTGCAGTTGACAAATTCAAGATCTGCTCCCAAGGTCTTATCTTGTGAGATTTTGTGCGGGGCTCATATTCCGTAGTAGCAGATGAAGTCAAATTAACTCATTAATCAGCATCTAAGTCTTGGTAATTTTGTTCTAGTCCCACTTAAAAAACTATTACTCAAATGAATGTTGTCTATTAGCAGACACATACATTAGTGCCCCCTATAATTTCAATACATGGGTTCTCTATCCACTGCAAAATGATAATGTTGTTCATGTCCTATATAAGTGAGAGAGAGAGCTTATCTATTTGCATGTATCTATGCCTTGATTAACAAGCAGCTTAATTTAAGCATGCAATGTATGCTAAGAAAGTGCAATCGCATGGACTATGGGAGATCAACCTTCAAGCTAGGCATGTGGAAGTCCTAATGTTAACGAATAACGACAAAAAGTTTATATTATTTTCAAGAGTACTACACGTGGGCCGAGCACGATTGCATCTATTAAACAAGTTGTTAGACGGCCTAATTACCTAGTCTAAAAGGATAAAAAGGCCTATGTTTCTGCTAATTGTGTCAAACAGTTGAAGTGATATATGCTTCCCTGATTCACTTCTTTTGCATAGTGTGGCTGGAGATTTGAAAGCTTGATCTGTTTCTTATTTACACAGAGGGCAGGTAAAGGGTCAATGAACCATTCTCTATTTGACTCATATGAATACTTTTTAGGGTTATTCTTGTCTTTTGGTCATGGGGAGGGCTCCAATTATGAATCTATAGGGTGCCCACTGCCCTATATTATTTGTTAATTTTAAAATAGAAGCCAGTAGACTAATTAATATAATTGGGGGTTGATTAATAAGCCAATAAAAGTCAAACCTTATACGTCCTTGCGTGTAACAATACGCCTTTGAGATGAGGGATTGACTTTGGTGCCTCAAAAGTAACATTTATATCGAAGGAGAGGACAAATTAAGGGAGAGGTATATTCTTCAATTCCCAACCTTGTCCTCAACAGGCAGAGAAGAAGACACAAAGATGGAAATTGATCTCTCTTTGAAGATAGATGCCAAGCAAGAAGAAGAAGAAACAGCAAAGGTAGATGGGCAAGTGGAAGAGGAGGATGAGGAAGAAATGTCACGGATACAGGATAAGGAAGAAGCTCCTGAAGCCACAGGTGGCGAAATAGAAGATGATGTATCAGCGGTAGGAAAACTTTTGGACGAAAACAACAAAACAAGAGAGGTAAAATTTTCTTTTAATGGCACACACAAAAGTATCACCATTACTGATCTCTATGTCCCTAACCACCTGGCCTCTCTCTCTCTTCTCATGCTGGCTATTATTAGTGCTTGTTTTTGCTAACATCCATGATCTGTTAACTCTTGAAGCACAAGTCTCTTGATAACGTTTAGTGGCTTGTGCATGATATATATGCTACTTGTTTAGAAGTCGTTAAAAGGTATGATTTTCCAGCAGTTAAATGTCTTGCACATGGAGATGGATCGCATGAAAGAGGAAAACAAAGTTCTGAGGAAAGTGGTGGAACAAACAATGAAACACTACTATGATCTGCAAATGAAATTTGCAGTCATCCAAGAGAACAATAAAAAAAAGGTAAATTCGATTGTTTCTATATTATTTTCTTTGAACTATGATCCCTATTTTATGTCTAATAATAGATCTCATTTAGGATGATCAAATTTCTCTCTCACTTCAAGACAATGCAAACACCAACAGTGAAGGACCACTGACGATTCCTGAGATCTTCGATAACAAAATTCAAGGACCTCCATCCCCAAGGAATAGTATTGATGATAGTATTAGGGAGAGTGAATTGCGTTTATCACTAAGGTTGCAGACAGGTACAAGTCAACAAGAAAGGGAGGAAGATAAAAGAGGCAATAAGGAAGAACTGGCAAGTTTTGCAGCAGCGCAGAACAAGTTACAGCGGACTCATGACTTGCCTGGTATTACTAGCCATGTTGCATCCCCTCCAAATAGAAAGGCTAGGGTTTCTGTTAGAGCAAGATGTGAGGGAGCCAAGGTGAGTTCAATGATTTATATATATCTGTATCCATGCATCAAGCTAGCTAGCTTTATGATTTGATTAACATTAAGAGCTAATCTCAAGTTTTTTATAGATGGATGATGGGTGCCAATGGAGAAAATATGGGCAAAAAATTGCAAAAGGAAATCCCTGCCCACGAGCCTACTATCGTTGCACTGTAGCCCCAGGCTGCCCCGTTAGGAAACAGGTAAAATAACAATTTGCACTCTTTATTGCAGCTCTAGAATTTAAAAATTCTAAGTTTTTATATTATTTAGCAATCATATTTCGTTTAAAATTCAGGGTTTTTTCATCCAATTCTTATGTCTGGCAATTAAATTTATGCGTTTTTAGGTGCAAAGATGCCTAGATGACATGTCCATACTAATTACTACCTATGAAGGAACACATAACCATCCACTCCCTGTGGGTGCAACTGCCATGGCTTCTGCGGCAGCTTCCTTTATGCTCCTAGACTCAAGCAATCCTATTTCAGATGTCACCTCCAGTTTCACCCAATCAGCCCTTCCTTACAATAGCTTCCCCCCATTAAACCCAGCTTCCAATATTAGAAGCATAAACCCTCATGACCCGTCCAAAGGGATCGTTCTTGATCTCACTAATAATCTCAATGCGACAGCGCAACCGCGTTTTTCTTGGATGCCAAACAAATACCAGAGTAGCAATGCTATTGCAATGAGCAACTTTCACAGCCTTAGACCAGTGGATCATGAGAGGATATGGCAAGCAGAAGAACGTAAGCCACTAGCTGAGAATGTGTCCGCAATTGCCTCAGATCCCAAGTTTAGGGTTGCAGTTGCAGCGGCCATAACATCACTCATTAATAAAGAGAGCCACTCTACTCATCCTATAGGGACTTCTTTTGGTCCTAGGAGTAGGCAGAATGGTAGCTCTAGTAGCAACAACTGGATCCTAGAATCTCTATCAACAAATGGTAAGCCCACTTGATTTTTCACCTTGAAAGCAGTTGAGAATGAGTTTGTTTGATGACAAAAGTGAAGGTTATACAACATTATATATATATGTACATTAGTTTTCCAGGTAACTTCTCAAGCATTATTGGATGTGCACATCTTCAATAAACAATATCTAGATGGGGGAGGGAGGGTTTCTTCTGTTTCCCTTGTAATTTGGTCTTTCTTATTGTTGTTGACAGTTGTGAGAAAAGTATGTGATTAGTTGAATGCAGGACTTTTAACTGATACAGTTAACAAAGGCTCAATTACTAATAAATTAATTATTGCAAGCCTTTCGTAACTGTGTTTTGTAATCTTTTGTAATGTACTCATGTAGTTGATATATATATATGGTCCTCGCAATCAGGTTTTTTGTTTTTTTTTTGTTCTTGCAAACTCATTCTTCTAAGAAATTATATTAAAGTAAATCGGTTTTGCGCTTGATTTTATTGGGTTGCTACGCCGACGTCAAATGCAAGTGTGTACATTAATTGTGCATGTGTTTTTTTTATATCTATTTCTGATACTTTTGTCATCTTGTCCATTTATCTTTTGATAATCTATAATATTGTGGGATTTGCAACTGTAGATCCAGCTATGGGAATCTATTTATTTCATTATATTGGTATGACTTAATCCCCCTTCCAGATCAAAGCCAGGATTTCCTTTTTTCTTTTTCAAAACAGTTAAGATAATAATTGTTTTATCTTTCTTTGCTTTGCTGCAAAATAAGAAAAGATTTTTATCTTTTTTTTTTTTTGTCATTAGGGGTGTGAATCATTCTCTTTGGGAATCGATTCTATGGTGCAGATTATCCAAGGTAACACTTTGCCATCTGAATCAAGTCTCGTCCGCTAGAAAAGATTTCTATTAAGTAATGCATCCAAGCCTGCCATAAGGGACGAACTAAAACAAGCCCAAGCATAAAATTAACTCGTTTGTTCGGCCTAATCATGATAATGGGATTGGTCCCAAATTAACAATCAAGCCCGGGCTTACCCTCAATTACGGTTCTTCATGCTTGGTTTAACAGTGGACCAAAAACAAATGTTCGGTTTAACAAAATACAAATCCACAATGCTTTTTTTTTTAGTAAACCATAAATATTCTCAGAGTGTTCGATGTATGTAAATCGTTCTATATGCCTAATCTTCTTAAGTTAAAAATGATAATGATATGTCCCTCTCCATAAAATATAATTTTTAAAAATTAAACCATAATTCTCATATCTAGAGGTATAGTTTACTTCTAGTACACTAATATATCTTGGATCACAAATCTACCATGCTTACTAGGGTTGGTCATCCCATTTAGGCATCTCCTCATGTGTATGTCATCCACTTGTGAATCCACGGGGTAAAGGGTGAGGGCATGAGCCAAATTTTCTCAATGAAGGTGGTCCATTCCAAATCGAATACTCTGTCCCTTGATCCCCTTATTTTACCCCTTGCCAGTCCCATGTTCCTTTAATTAAATACTAACAAATTAATAAATAAATATCTTAATATAAAAAATTATTATTAATTAAGACTTTTTTTAAACTTATCAACATTTAATTAGAAGACTGAATTGTAAACAGGAAAAAAGGACATAAAAATATCATACCATTTGTAACTGTTAATTTATCAGATTAAGCATAAATCAAGATTTTCTGTTAGACAATAGGTAGCGTACGTATTTGAACTTGGGCTACATATTGAAATCATATCTTCCTCTCAAAAAATAAAAAAGTCAATGACATAATTGCTGATGATGATAATATTACAAATTTTTTATTTGACGATAATATTACATTTGACAATTGAACTCCAATTAAATTTTATCAATATTTTCATCGGCATTGACTTTTTTCAAATTTTTCTATTGCTTTTAATGTATTCGTTTACAATTTCTAACACCATTAATTTTTGCATTATTTAATGAATAATATGTTTATATCTTAGACTATAATTTTATTTGATTAATTTGTTAACTCAAAACATTTTTGGGTTTTTATTTGGTCAACCAAACATTTATTGGGTTTGAAAAAATATCTTCGGTTCTTGGTCTTTCGGCGATCGTTGTCTGGGTCCAGCACTAGCTAACAGGGCTCGTTGCAAAATATAATATTATAAATACATGAATGATAATTTTGTTTTGAGGAATATTATACAGTACAAAAATAATTAAAATTTTTTTAAATAAAATTCAGTTAAATTTAAGAATAATTATTAAATAAAATAAAATAATAGAAATTATCTTTTTGTATAAAAGTTAATAAATATATCAAATTATTATAAAAAAAATTTCATAAAAAATATAACATTTTTCTTTTGTTTTATCTTATTATTAGTTTCCTAGTGTTGTTAAAGAATTATTGAAAAAAAGTTGACAAAATTCTCGAGACCAGGGCATGAGACGTTGGATGGTTTCAAAATCATGTACTTGTCGATTTTTTTTAATGTCGTAAACATCTTGTTATTAAAAAAAACAAGTTGGTGCGGCATTCAAAATAGGAGTACGAGGTCATATGAGAAGATAGTCAATTCAAAGCCTATGGTGGATTCTGTATTCATGCGCATACTCCTTCATGGATAACCAAGTTTTCTTATTTCTCTTAGAATTTGATTTAAAACCTGAACTCTTGCAAATTATTCAAATAACAAATACTTGTAAAAAGAGTTGGCGGATGGATAGATGAGAGAGAAAGGTGCGTGAGCATGCTTGTGCTGGTCTTGAATTCTGCGCCAATAGGCACGTGGCAGAATATGCTTTGTTCTAACAAATGTCCAATCATTTGGTACTAATTGCAATGCACATTGCAGCAGCCGTCTCTGTCTGATTCAGATTCCATTTCAGGGATTGAGGGCAGAGCAGAGCTTCTCAGGGGAACAACCAAATGGAGGCCAAGCGCAAGCGCTTGAAGCCAAGGCTCGAGCGCCGAAACGCCATGAAGAACATCGATCACCAGGTGCCCTACGACACTGACACCCCTTCAGTCCACCTTCCTCCTTTCTTGCAGCACCAAAGAAGCTTCCGGGTCGAGGGCATCGATGGTGAATTCGACCTCATCTTCCGCAGCCTCGGCCTTTCTGGACCCGAAGACTTTGCCATCCCGGCTGCAGCTTGGGAAGCCCAAAGGTCTCGCTTTGCTTCTGCTGTTCCCGCCAACAAGGTGCAAGATCAAGATCAAGGTCGAATTCCAGCTAAACGTGAAACTGGGGTTGGGCTTAACAGTGATGTTGAGCTGAAAAATCTGAGCTTTCTACCTGTTGTTGAAGGAAAGGTTAGGAAGCTTGGTGTTTCTTCCGATTCAAAGGTTTTGGGTCATAATAGAGATGAGGGTGCGGGAATCAAGGGTGTTAGGCCTCCCGTTCTGGCACCGCCGCCGGCAATGTTGCGGCCACGTGTTGACGAGGTCAGCTCTACCTGGGATTTGCTGAGGTCTTTTGCTCCCCAAGATGATGCTATTGTTGATTCGCCAATTAGTGCTTCGAGGGAAGAAAGTGAAAGGGGCGTTGAAGAAAATGAGGACTTTGGTCGAGACACTGATGGTGGGGAAAGGAATCTGCTTTCCGATTCTAGTTCATTAACATCCCATGATAATGATTATAGCGATGTTGGTGGTGAAAAGGCTTCTGGTATGGTTGACGAGTCAATTCATAATGTCTCGCCAAATGGGTCGTTTATGCGAACTTTCTCCTCGTGGCAGAAGGGCGAGATTTTAGGCAAGGGATCATTTGGAACGGTGTATGAAGGCTTTACTGAGTGAGTACTCCTTTCGTTTCCTTCTCTTTCATTTCACTCTTTCATTAGTTCTTCGACGACGACATTGGAGGAAACGTGCATGTGTACACCCACGTTCTAAAACCTGATCTGGTTAAAGATTTATCTGAGTTGTTTGAACTAATTTGCTCTTGGAAGAGAACTTGATTATTTGATTTTAATCACACATAGAAAGATGATTTAGGTAGTTTTTGGGAAGTTCAGTCGTTCTAAAGTACGCAACAAGATAGGGTAGTAGATGTGAATACTATAATTTTCATGTTGGAACTGAAACAATATATTTCATGTAAAATGAAATAAAATAGAATGCAATTTTCTTGTTTATCTATATAATCAGTTGGTGTGTGTATGTGGTTTACTTCCATAACTAAAAATTTGTTCAGATTATAGCATCAATTTCCATAGAATGTGAACTAGTTAGATAATAATATCTTATCATTAATTAAACACACACACACACACTATCTCTCTCTCAGACCCAGATCGCTCTAATATAACCACATATTATATACCTTATGCAAAATTCAAGTGAAATGCTGAGGAAAAATAGGTCTGTCCCTTGGATGTATGTTTTTGAGGATGGTTATGCTTATAAGAGTTGTTTATTCTGCAGGCTTAAAAAACACAGTTTTTATCTGTTGAAATTATTTTTGGTAGTAAGGCAGGTACATATATTGGTCTGGTGGGGAGCTTTGTGTTTTATCTCATTTTGCGGTTGAGAGCAGGAATAATATGTTATTTTATAGATGTGAATTTTAGCAGTTGCCCAATTATTTTAGTATCAAGTTTGTTGCACACAGACCATTTGTCATCCTTTTTTTCTTGCTTTATACTTTGCCATGTTTTAACAGGGAAAATGTTTATTGCACATCTTTGTGTTTACACCTTCTTTTATACTGTCTTATTTGGGGAAAAAAATAGAGAGTATCTTGAAATGTGTGTTTCTATTGTTTTATTATTTAAAAAGAAATAGTGTAAGAATTGTGTAATAAAAATAGTGTGCAAATAACATTATTATTTTAACAGAGGAAACACATGCATTTTCTTTTCTTGCAGTGATGGGTTCTTTTTTGCGTTAAAGGAGGTGTCTTTGCTGGATGAAGGAGGCCAGGGAAAACAGAGCATTTTCCAACTTCAGCAGGTGGGGGGACTTAGTCTTCTCTCAAAGCTTGACATATTTATTGTTTGTTTATTCCATCTTATATGGCAATGGCAGTATTTTATTATATGAATATTTCTGACCTTCCTTTCAGGAAATATCTCTGCTGAGTCAGTTTGAACATGAGAACATAGTTCGATATCTTGGCACAGACAAGGTATACAGTTCTCTACAATATGATATTCTGGGTAGAATAATTACATTTTCAGGAATGAGGCAATTAAAATAAGCATTTTGTAAATCTCCAAGCATTTACTTGGCTGAAAATTACTTTGTTCATTGAGCATCTTGAACATTGTGGCAATTCTACAGAAGTATATATTAATTTTTATCTACTGTGAGTCTGTGATAGATATGGGGATAGGAACGATATAGCTTTATGTTATAAATAGGAAGGAATGAGATACCATGAAGCTGATGGAAGGAGACAAGTGCCTCTTACTTTGGGATATTTCAGATGATAAAATTAATAGACTACTTTTCTTTTTGGATTCTACAATTATTGAAGCAAATAGAAACAAAAATCCTCATCAGCCAATCTCCTGTTTCTCCTATAAAAAAGACGGGTCAAGTATTTTCTACTAATTCATGTACTGTGAAGTTCATACGATACATTTGGAGAGTGTTACAGTGTAAGAACCTTAAAGTTGTATGAGTTGTCTGTATCTAAGTTTTGAACTGCAAATTCACGTTAAGGTTGCCCTGCCCCATCATTCTTTTCCTTTTGGGTTGCAAAGCTTTCTTTTTCTTACGCTGTTCTGAATACTTAATATAAAGTATGAGACATTCTTTGCAGGTTTGCATAGCAGCCTTTATTCCGGTAATTTTTTCAAATGTTTAATTGAAGTAACTGAATGTTCATTGGACAATATATATCAATTCCTTTTGTTGATGATTGATTGGCTATTTGATGCATGGTTAACTTCCTTGTCCTGTCTTCTGGACATGGCTTATTAGCAATGCCTCATTGTTTAGCTGTCAGCTCCCTGAATTATTTTATGTCTGGTTCTGTTACTTAATAGCAATTGCATTTCAAGTGTTTTCTCCTCCCTTTTTCTTTGTTATTTATATCTTTTCTTTTTCTCAGGACAAAAGTATGCTATATATCTTCCTAGAGCTTGTGACAAAAGGATCATTGGCAAGTCTCTATCAAAAGTATCAATTAAGGGATTCTCAAGTTTCTGCATACACAAGGCAGATTTTAAGTGGCTTGAAGTATCTTCATGATCGTAATGTTGTTCACAGGTAACATGAGTGAATTTTCTATATTGATGCAATCCAATGATTGTATCTGTAATGACAGCAATCATATTTAGGTGAGGAAGTTAGCTGTGTCGGTTAATGATGTTACATTGGTTTGCACAAACAGGTATATCAAGAAGATTGATAAGTAACCAGATAATGAAACAAGCCACCAAATATATGGCATATGATATCTCGTCTAGGAAGATGGGTCTGCTTTAACAAAGTTTATTCGAAGAGTAAAAAATGCTTGAATTTTGATACTGCCCATTTTGGATTTTGATTTCTACTTTTGGCTATTGAGGATTCTATTTTAAGCTAATACCCACTTTCTGGGATTATTGAAAACACTTAAGATGAAAATTGGATGCAGTGTTCGGAAAATGATGACTGAAATGTCTTATTTTACATGGACTTACTACATTCTAATCTAATTATTTTCAATTCAAATTTTCAATTTTAAGGGACATCAAGTGTGCGAATATATTGGTTGACGCAAGTGGATCCGTCAAGCTTGCAGATTTTGGGTTGGCAAAGGTGCCTTTCTTCAACAAAACTAAGTTTCTTAATCCAGCGTCTTATCAATGCAAATTCCATATGCTAACTGCTTGAAATTATATTGTTGGTTCTTTTACCTTTTACAGGCAACCAAATTGAATGATGTTAAATCAAGCAAAGGCTCCCCCTACTGGATGGCCCCAGAGGTTTGTCCCTGCTCATGTAGCATATGTTTGATATGATTCCTTCAAATGATGGCTGCCTAATTCAGTAATCAGTCTGTAGTACATTTACCAGATTTTCTGTCTTGCTGTAAGAACATAAAGTTCAACTATCAGCAAATTATTCTACTGAAGTATTTACTTCCATTGAGTTTCTTATGCCCGAGTGCAGAATCACAATCTTGAAACTGTAGTTTTTTCAATCATTTGTAATGTACTAGAAATGTCTTAGTAAACTGAAAAATGAATTTTCATGCTACATGAGTTTTCTTAACGTGAGTAAATGAACTTTGAATTGTTTGATCATAGGTTGTTAACTTAAGGAGCCATGGCTATGGGCTAGCAGCTGATATATGGAGCTTAGGATGTACAGTTTTAGAGATGTTGACACGGCAGCCTCCTTACTCTAATTTGGAAGGAGTATGTCTAACATTTCTTAATATCATCTTTTCTTAACCTGAAAGTTTGGATTGTCTTATATTTCCTTGATTTATTTATTAAAGAGACTGGATTTTCCTCTGTTGCCTCTGCTATTTTCCACTTCTTGAAACTAAATCATACATTTTCATTCAGGATTTTAGTTTAGTTGGCTACTCATACTATCAACAAGAACTGAACTTCTCTTTGAACTTGTATAACTGATGATAAATATATATATTTTCTTTCTTTGTCACCACAGATGCAAGCATTATTTCGGATTGGCAGGGGTGAACCTCCACCTGTTCCTGAATCTCTATCAGAAGATGCCCGAGATTTCATTCATAAATGCTTACAAGTTAACCCAAATAAACGGCCAACTGCAGCTCAGCTGTTGGATCATCCATTTGTAAAGAGACCACTTCTGTCTCCCTTAAGTCCTACTTCTCGGCATATTAATCTTTAACTGTCTTGAGAGCTCTCAATCACCTCTAAATAGACACTGGGAAGCTCAATTTCATCCTCTAATTTTTATCCAAGCAGAGTGGTGCATATCTCGGTGTTAGACAGGTGGAATATGCAGGAAAAGGTTAGTATGTTTGCAGATATCTACTGGAGTTGGGCCTTACCATTTTCAGCTGGTTTGGCAATAATCATGTTTGCCCACCATGCTGGTCCTTGGTGAGGTAGGTTCAAAGAAAAAGGGAGCTTGCATTATCAAGAGTTTTGAAAAGATAAAATTTCTCCTTTCTGCTAATTGAAAAGAAGCAGGACCTCTTTATCCCACAACGTGGGTCTTCTTATGACTGGAAACTTGAAGTGGAGAATCATGGGGGTGGGCCTCGTCATTTCCAACCAAGTGCTCTTTAGGGCAGTATGCATCCACCGGGAGAGTTCTATGGCCATATAGTTTGTCATTTGGTGCAGAGTGGTTGGTTCTTCTGGTCACATTGCTTTTACTGTAGCTTTTGGAAGTTCTATTTGTAAAGCAATGGTTATGGCATTATCTGCTTTATACTCGTTGGATCCTATCCGGAGCTCATGTTCATGTAATTGTTTGTGTGGAAATTCTGCAGTCTAAAGTGTGGCCAGGCTGGTTGCTGGTACTTAATAGACACAGGCATGACAGCTTGACATGTAAATAGATAGCCAAAAAAAAGGAAGTAGGTGCCCGAGAGAGAAGCCAGTTTTACTGTATAGATTTTTTGGACTATTTCTGCCATTAAAGCAACAGTGAATGTTGCAGCAATTTTATTGTAACCTCTGATGTTTTTACTAATTGTTGCACTTTTCTTGTAGGAAACTGGAAACTGCAACAGTTAATCAACTTAAAGATTTTGCAAAAGCTTCGTCTCTCTTGAGCATGACTTTTCTAGCAAAAAATGTGGACCTGAGGTAATGTCCTCGGTGACTGAAAATTGCATGCCATTGATTCTTGCCGTAAGCGTAAGGGAATGTATCAAAGTAATTATTCACCTTGTGAATTGTCAATCACACATGAAAAATATGATTGGATGTTCTTGCAGCATCATTCAAATTTAATTATTTTAGTATGTTTGGAATAGCTTAATTATAAAAAAAAAAAATTTTTTTTAACTCTTTTAAAAAAACTTTGATCATAAACTATTTTAATTACAAAATATGCTAAATCCAAACACACTTTATTATGACTGAAAAATTTTAATTTTTTATTTCTTATATAATCGTCTTGCCTGGTTGTAAACAACAGTTGACTCAGCCTGCTCCTACACCCTCGAGTCTCCAATGTATTAGACTCAGCAAGAACCAAACCTGACAATTGATTTGAATTTCAGTTAAAATAAACTTTACTATTAAGTTCGTGCTTTAATAAGTAAGGATGGGTTCAGGATGAGTTGCCCAACCTGCAGGCTTATGCTTGCTGCCAGGAACCATTTGTGATAAATCTGTTGCCGAAAGCTTTGCACACATAATTCCAAAAGCTTAAGCTGGCCACAACAATTTCAAGATTAAAAATGAAAGAGGCTTGTCTATTTCTTACGGATTAGATTTCTGCTTGCTGTGTCTAAAATTTTGGAATAAAACTGTATATTGCTGAATACTATTTTACTTTGCCCGACATCAAGGGATATAGATACAACCATTGAATTCTTTTTGTCTGAACTCATGCTGAAAAAAAAAAAACACTTGCCTTCAAAGTAGAGCTTGATTGATTGAATGGTGCACGCCACAACAAACTAAAATTGAAATGAAATATCAGTGAAGCAATCCCTGGTGTGGTCAGAAGGGGAAACTTGCAACAGACTATATATACACAATGCTTCACTTAATTTTTTTTCTCAAATTCGCAGATGGCATTAAATATATTACTAAATCGAGCTGGGAATGAACCCCTGTATGCATCTGAGACAGCAGATGCAGTTTCTGAAAGATCCCTCTTCATCTCTGAAATTTTAGAGCCCACATGTTCTTTGTACTTTGAGACTGAATCAACCAACTTAAAGAGTTCACGAGCACGTATTTGAATTTCTTCTTCACTTTGTTTAATTGCTTCCTGCAACTTCAATTCGGCGGCCTTGACAAATATATAGAAGTTCATCAGAAACAATATTATCACATAAATCAGGTTAGTTTTAACCAAGAGGTATCATCCACATTACTGCAGAAAGCAAAAATACATTTGTGTAATGTATTTTACTTTATAATTATGATTCAGCAGAAAAAGGGTCGTGTCTGTTTCATTTCATGTTGAATTATTCCCTGTGCCAAGCTTAGGGATACTCGGTTTGGCTTGATGGCTCTTGAACCAGCTCGAACAACAATATTTGATACTTATCACTACTTTTACATATATTTAGATGCATATTTACATATTTACATATGTAATTTATAGTGCAAGCTTAAGTGACGTTAGCTCAAACACAAGCTGGAAAGGGGAGAAAGGCAGGGGAATAGATGCAGGTTGGTGTAATTTCAGCAGCAGAAAATGCCCTAGGGGAAGAGGGTAGAGGGTAACATTTAGAGAGATAGTTGAGAATTAATTTTGTTTTTGTTATCCTTTTGCATTTATATATTCAAAAATCAAAAGTTCCCTACTTAAGCATTTAATTAGCTTCTTCTGTGCTTTTTTCTACCCAGTTTTCCTATTTGATTACCAGATATGCCGAAGCTTATACTGAAAAGGAATGGATTGAACAAGCTATACAAGCTAAGAACGCACAGGCATTCTTCCTCACAAAAACTTGCACATGGACCACAAACCAGGCCAAACATAACACAGAAGCAGCTAAAATAAACTGATACAGGACCAGAACAACTACTTATTTATATCAAGCCTATAACACTGACAGTCACTCATTTGTGCACTGCATGCCATGTGAACAAAAAAAAATGATTGAAATGCAACATAGAGAAAAATGACAGACACATGTTCAGAATTGTGATGAATTCTTAGCCTTTCAATTGATTATTAAAGAAATAAATAACAAACAAGGTAATACCTTTAGAACCTCAGCTGCCTCTCTTTCCATAATGTCCAGGTCATGAGCCGCTAGCTGGACATCCTCCAACATTTTCTTAGCTTCAGTGGAACATCTACTTGTGTAGTCCTGTGCTTCCTTCTTTAACATGTTCAGTTGAGCTTCCATCTGGTGGATAAATCAACATGCAGCAGAAGAAGAAAATCAACAACATTCAACACAAGGCAAGATGATATCTGTTTCCAATACCCATCTAAATCAAACAAAGATATAAGAGTGTAACAAAATATTGACAGAAAAAGAAAAGAAAGAAAATTGACAGTAAGTGTGCATGAATTTTACAGTTTCATGGTATATCAAGTTTATTATTATCCTGGCTAACTATCTATCCAGCTCAAAATTTTCATCTGCTATCACAGTTATACAAAAAAAAAAAATTTGAAATCAACACTTGCACACTGTATGGTAGACACTGCTGCGAACTAAGTTTTAACATCATTGTATAAAGTTCTAAACATGATGCACTTACTTCATCAATGCGTGACTGCACTGCTGCAAGATGATTTCTTTTCCCCTCAAGCCTAGCAGCATTTTCACTGGACTTCTGCTGATGGGAAATTAACTCTTCCAACTTTTCCATAGAACTTTTCTTTATGTCATCAGCAAAGGAGTTAAGTGCAGGCTTTAGTGTCAATTTGTGATCAATACCCATTATCTCAGCAGGTGTAGTTCCCTTGGGATTCAACTGATACTGAATGCCATCACCAATCTTCAACCTAGAAACACCAGTGAGAATGTGTGTGTGTGAGAGAAAGAGAAGACATGCTCGAATTGAATCTAGAGATACCTAGCACCAAGATCAGTTGGTAAATGTTATGGATATAGGCGCTGCCGTTCTTGCATATTAGACAACATTCAGTTGGTAATTATGCTTATATAAAGTATAAAATGGCTTGAAGCTGTGTGCAGGTACAAGCTCTAAGAACCCAGAAGGACAAATAAGCAACTGAACATTTAGAAAATAACCTCCTAATGGCCTGGTTGCAGTCCAGTGCAAGTTCCTCGAGGTCCTTGTACTTGTGGCCGAGACTAGTGTCAAGATCCCACGACTTCTCCTCCCAGGCATTCCTAGCAAGCTCTGCCTCCCCAGTATCCCTCTCCACAGCCTGCAACTCCCTCTTCATCCTCTCCACATCCCTGGCATTAAACGTCTGCAGCTCCACCCTCCTCTTCAAATCCTGATTCTCCTCGCAAATCCTGTCGTTCTCCTGCACCTTGGCCTCCAATTGCTTCTCCTTCTCCGCCAAAACCTTCTCCGCCTGCTCTATCCTCAGCCTGAACTCCTCAATGATCTTATGGAACTTCTTCACATCATCTTCCAGCATGCCCTTCTCCTTCTCAAGCACTTCCCTCGGAAAAGGCGCTGACTTCAGCCTTTCCAATTCCGCCTCCAAATTCGCCGCATTATCCTGCGTGGCCTTCAGCTTCTCGACGGCAAGCGCCTTCTGCCGCTCCAGCTTCTCCCTGACTTCACGGTCCAGTTCATCCACCGCATCATCGTCGCCCCTTATGTAGTGCATATAGCTATTCAGCGTGTACTGATACAGAACATTGCTCTCGGTGAACGACGACGTATTGGGCGACGAGGAGAGGTGGTCGTTGTACTTGGCGATCTGGACGAGCCAGTGGATGAGAGCCAGAAAGGTGGGCCATTGGTGGGGAGCGGCGGGGGATTTGAGAATGGACTTGTTGAGTTTGAAGGGGTAGCCCAGGCGCTTCAGCAGGATCGGGAGATCCTCCTCCAGCTTCGAGGTGGGGGAATCGACGCGGGAGAGCAGGAATTTAAGGGTTTCGTGGATGTCCTTCGCGGAAGGGAAGCTCGATTTGAAGGAAATGGGGAAGGACTGGGAGGAGAGGTACGAGTTGATCGTCGACACCGCGGATTGCTGGAAGGAGCGCTCTTTGTAGAGGTCGAACGTAGTGGGGCGGCCGACGCCGGCGGAAGAGGGGCGGCTGCTGGCGAAACTGGCGTCGGAGTCGCGGGCGGAGGATCCCGGGAACTGGCGGTGGTGGAAGTCCAGCGGAGTGGGAGGCGGCGGGGGGATGAAGGAGTCCTTGGGTTGGCGGCGGCCGGCGGGTCTCATCTCCGGCGAAGTACTTCAATTTCAATTTCTCAAGTGATTTACTGATTTTAGTTTTCCCGCTCGCACAGGTGATGATGGTCAATTAGGGCCAAATTAAAGCGATTTGACAGTTTTGCCCTCGCATGGCCCCTAAAATGACAGTTTTGGTGTACTCTGCTAACTGAATTGGGCTTAGGCCCTTCAATTTATAATTGAGCCACACTGAAGCCCGAATTCAGATGACATGCGCGTCGCTCTCTTTGGCAAAAAAAGCAAAACATGGAAAAAGAAAAAACTATCCTAATGGTTTTACAAAAGTTGATGCTACTCAAACATTACAATATCAGAAGAACATTCACCAGAACCCAAAAAAAAAAAAAAAACATTCACTAGAGCATCAGAAGAACATGCATGATCAGGCCAACTTGAGTCTAGTGCTGGGTCTGAATTAAAAAAAATTAGTCTAATTAAAATATTAAATTAGATTCGAATCATATTAAATTTAAATTAATTTAGTTTATAAGTATTCATAATTCTTATACTTTTTATATTTATTTTTATAATAAAAAAGATAAAAAAAATAAAAAAATAAATGAAGAGAAAAATAAAAAAAATGAATTTCTTTCTCCCTTTTTTTTACAGTAAAAAAATAACTATAAATGAAAAAAATGTAAAAATAAAAAATATATGAAACAATTTTTTCAGTGTACACTGTAGAGATGGAATATGCTTTGTTCGGCTGCGGATCGCAGGATACATGAAAATTTATATATTCTATATATAAAAAAAAGTAAGTGATTTGATTGTATCATATATTATTTTAACTATATTATATATTAGTTTTATTTTAATATTTAACTTTAATAAATAATATTTATGTGAAATATAAATTTTGAATGTTATACTATATTTATTGTAATAACTGATAAGTTATAATTTTAAATTTAAAAAAAAATCATGAATCAAATGTTTTATAATTTTTTATTTTTTTATTATTTTTTTACTTTTATTTAATAATATTTTTTTCTCACTTTTTAATTTTTTATAAATTAAATTTAAATTTTTAATTTTTTTTATTAATTTGAATTAATCAATAATTATTATTATATTTTTTAAATAAAAATATTAAATATTAATAAATATTAAAATAAATTTTAAATAAGTAATAAATATATAATTTTAAATTATATAAAATTTTAAAAAAATAACAATTTGTTAAATATTTATTTTAAAATTATTATAAGTAATTTTTTTAATTAAATATTATATTATAATTTTTAAATAATATATTATTACTTTTTAAATTTTATTTTTTTAAAATTTTCCACCATCGTACGGATGATACGCTAGTGAAAGTAATAGCAGAGAAGGACCACGTGAAGGCCCACTTTCTGGTACGTCATCATCATGTGAGCTAGCAGCGAGCGTGTTATCCACTCGCCCCTTCACCGCGTGGGACTCAGTAATCCCCTGCGTGCATCCTTTTTCTTCCTTTACACCTCCTCCTCTGTATCAAATGGCATGGAAGGGAAAGGGAGGGAAGGAATAGAGAAAAAAAATTACTCCAAGGACGCCATTCTCAGTTTTCTCTCTCTAAAATCTCTCTCTCTCTCTCTCTCTCTCTCTCTCTCTCTCTCTCCTCCTCATCCCGCTCGTAAACTCTTCCTACTCGATTCCATTGCCTTAGCGTTCGATCCGTGCTGTGCTGGAGAACCCTATCCCTCTCTCTCTGTCTCGCTTCAAATTCGCTTCATTTTCCTCCATTTCTTGCTTTTCAATTTCTTCGTCGCCTCCTGGTACGACCATTCCTCCTTGCTCTATCTATTTCGCTTTTCGTTTTGCTTTCGCATTTTCATTTTTTTTATTCCTGAAATTTTTATCATTTTTCGATGCATATACGTAACACTCTTAAATTTGGCTGATCCATTCGTTTTTTCTTTTAATATATATAATGCAAATTGAGGAAACAGATACCCAATTGGCTGTACTTTGTAGTTTGTAGCTTGAAGTTCAATTCTCTATTTTTCTCCCGTTTTCCTTCGTTTTCTCGGTTTCCAAGCAGATGGGCATTTTTATTTTGTTGACATTTTTATGTTTAACATTTTGTATTTAAAGAAATATATTGGTTATTTATTTTATGTATTAGCGTGTATGATTGGATCTAAGATGGGTGATTAAAGTTAGCGACATGTGCTTCTTATCATAGTTCCATGTTCTGGTTAATATTATATTAATCTTACTTGCTGTCTTTGCTTGCTGTTCTTGCCTCTGGGCACGTTGTTTCCTTTTGGGCGATTTATATCAATCTCGTACTTTGTGTTTTTTTTTTCTTGCTGTTCAATTCATTATTACCAGATGCACTTTGGTCTCTCAAACTAATTTGTTGGATTCAGATACTAGAATTGCGAGGCTAGTGAGTTTTTCATTCTCCTTGTTATGGTTTGATGCATAAAATGGTCTCCTTTTTTCATTTTTATTTTCAGCCGCCTAGAAGTGAAGCACTTCTGTTAGCTGAATTGGGCTATTTCCAGCAATTGTCTTTGTCTGAGATAACTGTTTGCATTGAGTGCTTGGTATACTATATTTTCCCACGTATATATTCCTAATTTTGAACTAGTTGACTAGATAGGCCTGTGTTCATTTTTGTAGTCAGCTTACTTAGGCAAATAAGTTGGTAGCATCTGTTTTTCTGAAGTACAAACAATATAAATGTATCTTCTTATAAAGTTCATCTTATAACATTGTTGGTTTCATTCTCATGTAGTTTACTTCCGTTTCCCCTCTCCTTTAAAATCTACACTATTCCCTTTCACAAGTTTGTCATATGTTCAAAACTTATTTTAAGAGTAATCTTTAGAATCTAGATAATTTGGCTTTCCAGTGTTGACATAGCTGAAGACTTCATTGGTTCATCCATCTTTTTCGTCTTTGTATATAAGCTTTGCTTAGAAGATATGGGAGGAATGAGAAACAACTTTTAAAGATGCATGTCTCTGATATTAATTTTTGTCCCCTTCTCAACACATTTTTGTCTCACCCACCTCTGCCAAGAAAAAGCTTTGTTGAACAGAACACTTGTTCCTTCCTCCTTTGATTTCTTTACCTGCATTTTGCAATGTTATATTCTTTGTCACTTTGTTCTTGCTTGCACTTAGTTATGCTTTAAGGGTATCCCTTCTCCCCCCATTTTGTGAATGGTGATTGCACTAGAATCTCAAAAACCTTGGTCTTGAAACAAGATTTTTCTGTTCCTTGTATCATCATTTAAAGAAAATAGAATAGGACAGTACTTTTCTAAGATCATTTTTATCCTTTTTCTGTTTTTAGAAGTTATTGGTGGATAGTATATTGCAGAATTACAGAATTTCGGTGAAATGAATGTTGCACTATGATAATGTTACCAGTTCACCAGAGCCAACTATCCTGTTATATGTTCATGTGCTAGTGCCTAGTGGAACAGGTCCCTATTTTAGGCAGCCAATATATAAGGGTAATTGATATATGATTTTTCAAAATCAAGATGCCACAGCTCAAAAGTACAGATCCTGGAACCAAATGGAAATTTCATATATTCCCTTGGAATGTAGTGTACTCGAGAGTTAAAAAAGTTTGGCGTTTTGAATTATTCTTATTGAACACTAGATTTTAAACTAGATAACTTCACTTGATGCTTGAACCAGAGAAATAGTAGAGATAAAGAGGTCTGTCAGACCATTTGATAAGATGAGAAGAAGCACTACAGTGAGCCTGGTAGTTTCAATTGGCTGAAAACATATTAATATTGGGATACAACTGATGCTACTAGTCAGACCTAGTTCCCTTTTGCTCTGCTTGAATTTTGTTGGCCATCATCTAACCCCTTGTTTCTGGTCACACTCAAGCATCAAGGCATTTTTCTATTTGCATAAGATTTAATAATATTTTTGTGTAATCAAGGGAACTTTTTTTATTCCTTATAATTCATAAATCCTGTCACTGATTTCCTTCACAGTTTTCTTGAGAAATAGATGAACAGGTTGTAGTTTGACGACCTTATCTTTAGATTCATAAAATCAGAATTTTTTTTAACAATTTTGCAGTTTAAATTACAGGCTGTGTTGGACTTTTGGAAATGGCAAAAGGAAGGAAGGGACGACGCAGGATGGCCTCTCGTCAGTACAGACCTACTCCATACCCACTGCCTCCTTGCAAAAGGGATATTTGTGAGGATATGTGCCCAAAGAAATGCTCTAAAGCCCTTGATAAGAAAGAGTGGGAAGATGTAACATGTTCTGTGTGCATGGAATACCCACACAATGCTGTTCTTCTCCTTTGCTCTTCTCATGACAAGGGTTGCCGTCCCTATATGTGTGGAACTAGCTTTCGTCATTCCAACTGCCTTGATCAGTACAAAAAAGCTTACGCTAAAGTTATTTCATCAAATAATGGACAGCCCGTGCAACGTTCAATTAGTAATCAAGGTTTACTACAAGATTCAAACTCCCCTCTTGGGGATAATGAAGTCTCAGAGCTTGCATGCCCCCTATGCAGGGGTCAGGTGAAAGGTTGGACTGTTGTGGAACCTGCACGGGACTATCTGAATGCAAAGAAAAGAAGCTGCATGCAGGATAACTGCTCGTTTTTGGGGAATTACAAGGAGTTGAGGAAGCATGTGCGGGCAGAGCATCCCATGGCATGTCCACGTGCAGTAGATCCTTCTCGTGAACAGAAATGGAGATGGCTTGAGTGGGAGTGTGAGCGGGACGATGTTATCAGCACAGTAACATCAGCCATGCCTGGGGCAATGGTTTTTGGAGATTATGTTATAGAAGGACCCCATAATGACTTTGATACAGATGAAGAGGGTACTCTTGATACAAACACCGCAGAAAGAAATGGAAGATTTCAGATGGGCATAGAAGCCATGAATTTCTTCCTCCTATTGCATGCATTTCGGCAAGGGAATGACATTACCAACCGTAGTAGACGGCTGAGGCCGGTATCTAGTCAGAGTGAGGGTCGCCATGCCACTCCTGTTGGCAGGTTGGATTTCTCTGATGAAGATGATGATAATGACAGGTACAGCGAAGGTAATGATGAAGGTGTGTCTCTGGTTAGCCGTCTCCGTCGCCATGGGAGTGGCAGAGTTTTATTGGGTCGCTCAGGCAGGAGGCATAGACAGAGAGAAGCACACATGGCTGGGAGGTAGATGAAGATGGTGTTGGAAGCAGGTTGGAAAAGGACAAGTTCGGTAGGTACATATTGGAGCAGAAAATTTAGCTGCATAAACTGGATTATTTCAGTATTACGTTAAGGGATTCTTTCCAAGAAACAGAAAAATCAAAAGATCGGCATTTTTATAGTCTTTTGTTGTAATTTCTTTTACATGTACATTCCCACCTTCGTATTGCACACTCCAATGTGAAATTCACTCATGTAAACGTTTGATTATATTAGGTCCTTGACATCAAATTGATTGCCATGTAATGGTCCCAATATTGAACAATTGCTAGCAGGCAGTTTTAACAAAATATATAAAAACTAAGAAACATGATTTTCTGCTTGTGCATAGTTACGTAGGATCAATAAATCGCAAATCAGTTCAGGGTCATAGAAAGAGAGGCGGGGGTGCTCAATTGGGTCGATGAACCTTGAGTATCACAATTGCGCGCGGGACAACAGCTTTGACCAATAAAAGAAAATAACAATTTACATCTGTTTAACTAAAGCACCAGGGAACAAATTGTTTGTGGAGGAAGGGGGCCGTAAGGGAATTTTTCTTTGCTTTTGTAAATATTGACTAGATTTCAGGGGTACCTCTGAGTTGCGATCGAGAATATCTTAAAAATTCAATGAGGGTTGCAATCGAGAAGTCAAGAGTGGGATGCGTAGCAGCAAAGGAATCATGGATGATTTTTCGATTTGTAGAGATGTAAAGGTAATTGAGGGTATTAATATAAAGCAAATAAAATCAATAAATTATTATTATGGAATATTTTACGTAAGCATTGAAAATGTTGCCTTCTGTCTGTACGGAATTTAAAATTTTTCCATTATAAAATTCCAATGCATAGGTATTAATTCCAACTATTTGAGCTTTCCAAATAATTATACATTTCCACACAACTTTCACTGGAGAGAAACCCTCAAATACTGTATACAGATTCCAATGTGGATGGGGCATTATACATATTGTCATTCGTTTATCCCCACCCATTAACAACTGCACCTATTCTAGTGGGATTGTGAAGAATTGAATTAAATTGCACAAGAGAAAAGAATTAAATTAAATGGAAAGGTTAGAGGTTAGTATTGGGGGATTCTTGTTTAGTCAGTTGACTTGGCGGTGAATTGGGAGTGTCTAGCTTTCTATTTCTTCCAAAAAGTTAGTCAAAGATGTATACCACAAATTTCTTGGGATGGGGCCATGTAGCCTAGTTGAACTTCTTAACTGCAATCCAACAGTGGCTGTAGAGGCGACTCTTGTTGGGTAGGCAAAGCTAAATTCTTTTTCCTCAAAATTCCAGTAGGAACACCATAACATACTGGAGATGCCCCTGTCAAGAAAGGAAGGGTGCAAACTTCACGCGCCTGGCCCATGAAAGCTCCAATTCTGCGTCTGTGATCACAGTTGTTCTTAGGTGAATCGCTGCTTTTAGCCAATTCTCGTAGTTTCTTGCTTGGAACTTTCCTCTTTACTTTACCCTTGCAGCCATTCAAGTTCATGGCCTCAAATTCTGATAATAAGTTGCATTGCAAGCATTCCATTGGAAGATCTGATCTTTCTTTCAACCACGCATCAAGCATAGCCTTCCCAAATCGATCTATATCCTTGTCTGTGACTTCCCATAGATTGGCAATGATGGCTGGAGAACCAGCCAGCAGATATGACAGAGGAATACCTTGCGGGGCATAGCTCCCATGTAAGGTCAACGAACCACTGCTGCACCCCATCAGAAGCGTTGCAGCACACTTCTCTAGTTTCTGAATCTCATGCCTGGGAATGTACTGCGCTCCTGTAAAGACATACGTTCGGTCACCTTTAGAAATATATGGACGTCACGAGGAATGGCAAATATCATATGTACTATTTAAGATATTTCCTCGAGCTTTACCACTTCCATGCCCAAAATATATAAAGAGGTCATGGCTTTTCAATGCTGAAGCCAATTCTTTGATGGTGGGTTTAGAACCTGCCTTACCCTGTTAAGTTAAGAAGATTAGAAAAGAAGACATAATTATTCAGTAGACGTATGGATAAAACAACTAGCAGGGATACAAAAATCCATAATATTTCTTCCCTCATTCTTATCAAATTCAAACTGCCAAATTACCTCCAGGTTTTGACCTCTAAACCAATTCTCAAATTCAATTTGAGTGCCACCAAGATCACCATCTGGATTTAATAAATAAAAAGCATCCAGTGGATCTATCGAAGGAAAGGACAATAAATTCCTTCCCACTTGCTCCTGATGGTTGCTGCCTTTATCAAGCACTGCGGAGATGCTGCTAACTGAAGGCATGCGATAAACCTCCTGGTTTCGTAGTATGGGCAAATTTTCCCAGGGAAGCATCTGTCACAGTAATCGAGTTTGTTTAAAAACACAAGAGGCTATGGGTTTAGCCAAAATTAAATAAAGTATGGTTTTGAAAACATTAGCTAAAAAGGCATTTCGATTTCTTAAAAGTGAGGGCCACAAGGTTAACTTGGCAGATGTGTTAAAGGACCATCAACCAAGAAATCATGAAATGGACACAAACAGTCTGATTAAATCAGTCAAAAATACTGCAGTTTTGAATGTGTCAGTTATAGAACACATATCAATTAATTAAATCTGAAAGAAATAAAAACAAATATACATTTTTACATAGAAGGCTGAAATGAATTAGGAAAAAAGAAGCATTTCATTATTTAACTGTACCATATTACTAAATGATGTATTCCAAAAGCATCCAAACAGTAACTTAATGCTTAAAACTAATTCTTAACTACGTAATAAGAAAGTCAGAAACATTTCACCTACCTGCACCTCATAATCCAGCACAAGAATTATTGGCTCTCTATTTACAGAGCCATCCACTTCCAGCACATTTAATGCTTCATTCAATAGTTGAAAAGCAACCTCAGATGACATTCCAAATCCATTAGCCACATTTAACAATATCCCACTCCTTACTTCATCACAATAACCTACATTGGCAATGTAGCAGTCTTTCTTTAAGCATAGCTGTGAAACCAATGTTTCCCCTTCACAAGCATACTTGGAGCCCCCAAGAATAACTTTAAGAAGACCCTCATTCACATCCAATTTGCATTTAGATCTTAGATCATTCACAAGATTCTTATGCACTGAGTCAAAATTCTTGCATTTTAACCATTCTCCAAGAAGCAAGCATTTCCATGAACCAAACCACGAATCTTCAAGGTTCCTGGCAAGGTATGACAATTGTACAGGGACAGATAATTAGTTTCTTAAAATTTAAAACTACTTCTATCCATGCCATTGTGCATAGTGCCATTGTAAACTTTTTAGAATTCTTTGTAAGATTGAGTAAAAGCTGTTCAACAATGGAGGAAAGATGCAAAATATGCAGGGTAGTAAGAGAATCTATTCTTAAATCAAAGTTCACGCAAATCAACACATGAAATCCTAGAGAGGTAGTGCACCTCAGCAATTTACCAAGCCGGTAATCAAGCTTCTTTCTCCGCTTCCACCATAGCATCCTATTCTGTGTTGTATCTTCCAAAGGAGATACCGTTGACAAGTAATTTTCTTCCAAAATTGTTTTGAATGCTGGAGCTACATCATCAACCACTGTAAAACCCCAAGGGCAGTGCCAGTCTTCAATAGGGTTCTCACACTCAGTAAGTGTGCCAGAACCAGCACTCATATCATCCTCATCTGAAGCTGGTGATGAGAAGTTACAAATTTAGCTTGTTAAAGGTTTATTAGGCTAACTAATACTTGTATGAGATGCTGTATGTATGTGACTACGGGAGCTAGATACCTTGTAAAATAGAATCCAGTGGCAGTAACATTACAACTGGTTCACTCTTAAAACTCAGTCGTGACACCAGCATCCACGCTTGAACACATGTAGGATAAAGCAACAATTCCTGTAACAAACTGGTATAATCGTGTCCAAACAAACTTATACCAACGATTGTTGTAGATGGAAGAACAGCCAAAAACTTTTTCACATATTCTGCAAGATCTACAGTGGTAACAGGCACGAGCCTGCAACAGGTGCAACACAGACACAGAGAAAGAGCATTGCTTCAGATTGTATGTCAATTGACTCTGCTTTATTCTGCACTAAGCACTAAGAACAGCAGTTACCTGAGTAAGTCAAATGCGCCTTCTCTGATGCACGTAGATTCAGTAACATGAAACCCCTGAAATTGAACTTATGCCATTAACACCTAATACGCTGTACTTGTCACATACCACAAAAGCAGCATACATTGAGAAATAAGCAAGAAATCTTACTGATAATTGTGTCAGTATTGGCAGTCAGCATTCATGTGTGTGTGTGAAGTGTAGGAGTCAGGATCCATTAACACTTGCTGTATTTTGTGGGTCAAATTTGCATTTTCAAACTTTAGAATTATTCTTGGCTGTGTCATTTGTTAAGTCTCACTTTGAGAGGCCTACGAGAAAGAATTTATCATGAACCAACTATCCTAAAAGCTTAAATTGTTAGGTGAAAACACATGAATAGTTTTTTTTATATATATAATACGCACCTTTACGCAAGAGCCCTTTAGGCTTGAAACGTGGATAATGCACAGGCTCTCTCACCTTGTGCTAAATTCAACTTAATTGTGAAGAATAAGGGCGGCAAAGATCGAACTCCTGACCATTTGGTCATAGAGGCTCTAATACTATGTCATGAACCATCCTAAAAGCTTAAGCTATTAGGTGAAGACATATGAATGATTTTTTTTATATCTCTAACAGCTCTTAGTAAATTATTTTAGTGTTGTTGGGCCATATATGAATGATGGGTTTACATAGACATCACACACAATCCTAATAAGCTCTTGCATCAGTCCATTTGCTTGCAGCCCTCTTGTACTTAGACTTGATATTGTTGGAGTCTGACTGTCCACTTTGAATTTTCGTTGGACTTCGGGTGAGCTGTAGCCACTTTAGACCTTAGTTATCTTCCAATTTATTCTTTTGTTTAATGCGCTTGGGCTGGTTTTCAGATGACCTTGACTATTTAACAGCATGTCGTGTGAGGATCTTCGACGAGAATAAGCTTCAGCTTATTTCTCACACATATTATCTTCCACTCCTTTTCTTGTTCCCTCACTTTCATACTATCTTGCTTGCTGCCATTGATTCTTGTTCCCTCAAGCATTGCATATCTGATCCAGGAGGGTTGTCCATTGGAAAACTATACACACTCCGAGCATTGCTCTAGCTAGGAACAGAATAAACCTTTGAGGACAGTGCTCTGCACAATTATGATAAATTTGTTCCTATCCTATAATTCTCATGTTCTTGTGAGTTGAACTCCATAGTTTTTGAGTTATTTATGAGAGAAATCAGTACCTAGAATATTTGTGTCCACCCATATTTTCCAACAGCACCAACATAAGACTTAACATAATCCAGTAACTCACTATCTTATTGGTCTTGCATGTCAAAATTCAGGAAATTTAAACAACAGTAAGTTTGATCAAATGGTGTATATTTTCTTTTATTTGAAAACTATACTGTAAGTGAAATTATAAATATATCAATTGAGTAGCATAATCTCAATTAAAATGAAAATTTATCAGCATGATATGCAAGATGATAGAGTTTTTATCCAACTGTAGACTTTGTAGGAATGTAATTCTATAAAAGTGGTTTATTTGTGTAAGATTGGTTTTGTTGTCAAAGGATGCTAACACTATATACTACTTCAGTTTCTGCAAGGCAAGAATGGAGAGGGATGAAAAAGGATCACAGCTCCTGTAAAAAGCATTGTGCTGAAAATCAGACTTGACCATCAACTTCAACCAAAAAACCTGGAACCAATTTGAAGGCCAGTCCAATCAGCCTGTAAACATTGTTGCATTTAACTTGGATTGAACTAGTGGTACTGCCAACTAACCAGTTCAATAATTTGAAATTTTATGCCTCCAGTAAGTGAAACAAGTAACAACACCTCTCTCATAAGTTGTATCGGTTGGGGGAAAGTAAAGCAAGACACTAGCATATGAAATTTGGGTCAAATAATTATGGCCTCTTACATTTTGATTTTAATAGTTTTCATAATTGGATATTGTTATATATTCATTATAATATATTATTTTTTAAACCCATAGTTTGACCATGGTTGAAAGAAAGCAGTCACTCTTTCAGTTCACTAACTGCTAAGGATTCCAAAACATTAAGAACAATTCATGTGCCATCTAGACATTAACCATCTAATAACGTGCAAAGCTTATGTTATGACCCAATTGCAAGGTATGGGACTTGAGTCCCACATCGGAAGTATGGGATTCTGATGTGGGGTTTATATGGCCTTGGGCTATCCCACCTCAATAGCTAGCTTTTGGGGTGTGGTTCTCCCAAGGTTCGTATCAGCTTAGTTGCAAGTCCTACAATGTCTTAGAACTGGACCAGAAATTAGAAGATTAAAGGAAAATTATCAATTATATCTCCTTTGCTGCACTGATATCGGAGTGATATCAGAACAGTGGGGCTGTATAGGAAATTACAGATCTGGTATAAAATGAAGAAGAAGGAAAAATTACAATAGGTAGCTTCATACAAATTCGAGAGTGCCTAATTCTCTCCTCCACTTTTTCCTCACACTATTCCTACCTCTTCCCATTTTCCCTCACACCTATATACTCTTCTAGTTACAAGAGTCACACTTACCTCCCATCCTTCTTTCAGCACACATAGGAGTTAGTTATCAGAAGTCACCCCATTTTCAGTGCTGCCCTGGGGGTCTGATCCCCTACTTCTCTTAAATCTTTTCCTAAAATACACCTTAGGCATCCGAGGCTCTCTATCAATACTCCCCCCCAAAAGTCGCACCTTGTCCTCAAGGTGGAACTGAGAGAAGTGCTCCTGGATGTGAGACATGGACTCCCGCGAGTTTTCAAAAGCTAGAAGATCTTGCCACTAGGTAAGCTGAACTCAAGCTGCATTGGTGCAGACAGCAGTAACTGCAGATGGCTGCACTTGGAGCTCCAAGTCTTCAGTCAAGAAAGAAGGTAATGGCTAGCTGACAGCTGATGGAGAGATGGATTTCTTGAGTAGAGAGACATGAAAAGTCGGATGAATACAGCTGCCTGCTGGTAACTTTAAAGTATAAGCCACCTGTCCCACTCTTGCTAGTATTTCATAAAGGCCATAATATCTAGGACTGAGTTTTTGATTGCTTCGTTGTGCCAAAATGCGAAGCTTGTAGGGCTGAATCTTGAGAAAAACAAAGTCTCCAGGTTGGTAGACTACCTCCCTGCGATGTTTGTTTGCTTGCATCTGCATGCGGTTTTGTGCCTGAGCCAAGTTATGTTTGAGTTCAACTAGCATCTGGTCTCGGTCAGCTAGAAGTGTATTAACCTCTTCTACTGCAGAAGGGTTTGTTGCACCATTTAGTCAAATAGGGGGGTCAATCCCATATAATGCCTTGAAAGGAGTAAGTTTGATGGCACTGCTATAGTTGGTGTTGTACCAAAATTCAGTCCAATTAAGCCATTTGGGCCATTGCTTGGGTTTGGTTCCCGTGAGGCAA
Organism: Castanospermum australe; assembly: GCA_019955255.1. NCBI lineage: Eukaryota > Viridiplantae > Streptophyta > Magnoliopsida > Fabales > Fabaceae > Castanospermum > Castanospermum australe. The sequence continues at coordinate 40,385 of NSJW01000484.1, forward strand.
TGCAAGTAGGTTTCCAAACACCGGTTGACAGCTTCTATCTGGCCATCGGATTGAGGATGGTAGATAGAAGTGAACTTCAGCTTGGTTCCCATTTGTCTAAATAGCTATGTCCAAAAATGGCTGAGGAAAACTCTGTCCCAGTCAGTGACAATTGAGGATGGAAATCCATGTAATTTCACAATCTCCTTGATAAAGATATCAACAACTTCTTTGGCCGTGAAAGGATGACATAGTGCAATAAAATCAGCATATTTAGTAAATCTATTATCCACACATTGGGTTTTAGGTAAGCCACCTATGAAATCCATGGAAATATCAGACCAAGTTTGATTAGGAATAGGAAGTGGTTGCAACAGCTCTGCTAGTGACAAGGTTTGATATTTATTTCTTTGGCAAACCTCACAAGCAGCTACATATTTCTGGATGTCCTTCTTCATACCCTCCCAATATACTAGAGCATAAATTTGTTTGAATGTTCTGAAGAAACCAGAGTGCCCCCCATTGCAGAATCATGATAATCCTTTAAAGTTCAAGAAATAGTAGGAGAAGATTTAGGTGCCACCAGCCTACCTTTATACAGCAGTTTGCCCCCTTTGAGTTGGAAGCCTGGGTGAGAATCAGGCTGAATGAAGATCTCCTACATGATTTGTCCAAGCTTAGGATCTATTTGAACTTCATCTACCAAGTCATCTAAACCATGAAACTGAACAGTAGAAATTGCATAATAGTGAAGCCTTTGAGAGAGAGCGTCTACTACCCGGTTTTCAGCACCAAGTTTATAGTGGATCTCAAAATCGAAGCCAATCAGCTTGGAAATCCATTTGTGCTGCTCCTTCCCCAGTAATCTTTGGTCAGTCAAGAACCTCAAACTTTTCTGATCAATATGGATGATAAAATGACGTCCCATCAGGTAGTGTCACTACTTTTGAACAGCAAATACCACCGCCATGAGCTCCCTTTCATACACCGACTTAGCTTGCACCCTATCGGATAAGCCTTGGCTTCTATATGCCACGAGTTTTCCCTCTTGCATCAACACTACTCCAATTCCCTTACCAGAAGTGTCAGTCTCCAAAGTGAATGTTTTTGCAAAGTTAAGAATAGCCAGCACCAGTATACTAGTCATAGCAGTTTTTAGTTGTTCAAAGGCAAGTTGAGCCTTTGCTCCCTAAGAGAAATTATCCTTCTTGAGTAGATTGGTCAATGGTTTAGCAATCTTCCCATAATCTTTGACGAATTTTCTACAATATCCTGTGAGGCCAAGGAAGCCTCTCAGGCTTTTGACATCATTCAGTGTAGGCCAAGTCTTCATCACTTCAACTTTCTTTGGATCAGCTGCCACCCCTGCAGAAGATATGAGATGGCCTAAATATTCTATTTGTGGCTGTCCAAAAGAACATTTTTTTCTGTTCACAAACAGTCTGTGCTCTTGGAGCAGCTGTAACACCAGCTTAAGATGCTCCAAATGGGATGACTTATCTTTGCTATAGATTAGGATGTCATCAAAGAAAACCAACACAAATTTTCATAAGAAAGGTTTCAAAACATCATTCATAAGAGACTGAAAAGTGGAAAGAGCGTTAGTTAATCCGAATGGCATGATAAAAACCTCATAATGTTCTTCATGGGTTCTAAAAGCTGTTTTAGATATATCCTCCTTTTGTATCCTAATTTGATGATATCCTGACTTTAAATCCAACATAGAAAACACTTCAGCCCCTCTCAATTCATCAAGCAACTCATCTATGATTGGAATAGGAAATTTGTCAGATATAGTGATCTTGTTCAAAGCTTGAAAGTCTACACAAAAATGCCACCCCCCATCTTTCTTTTTTACTAAAATAACCGGGCTAGAGTATGGGCTAGTATTAGGTCGAATTATCCCAACAATCAACATTTCATCTACAATCTTTTCCAATTCATTTTTTTGGTAATGAGGGTACCTGTAGGGTCTCAAGTTAGGAATTTGAGCTCCCTCCTTCAAGTTAATAGCGTGGTCTTGTCTTCTTTCAGGTGGTAGTCCTTGTGGATCTTGGAAAAGGTCCTCAAATTCAGTTAGCACGACTTCCAGCTCTGCCCAAGGTGGGTAGTTCTGCTACTGCCCAGTAGTAACACCCTTATATTCCACATAGTAGCCTTCTCCCTCATCCTACAGGGCCTTGATCATTGCTCTAAAGGAAGCTGGAGATTTACAAAGGGATGGTTCCCCTCTTATTGTCACAGACTTCTGGCCCACTTCAATTTTCAAGGTTAATTCCTTGAAATTAGCTCTGATTTCACCGAGACCCTCCAGCCAATCCATTCCCAACACCACATCCGCCCCTCCTAGTTCAAACAAATAGAAATCTTAATGTATTTTCACACCTTGCATCTGCAACACTACCCCCTTGCAAACTCCTTTACTCCTCACCTTATAACTATCCCTTACCTCAACCAAATATTCATGAGTGTCAGAGAGTGGGAGGTTAAGCTCCTGGACAACTCTTTTTGTAATGAAGTTGTTAGATGCCCCACAATCCACAAGTACCACTACCTCCTTTCCTCCTATTTCTCCCCATAATTTGAGAGATTTCTTATATGTCATTCCCATAATGCTGTTCATGGAAAGTAGTAAAGCCCGTTCCTCCTCCTTGTCCTGCAGTTGCACTCCTTCAGATTCCCTGTCTTCCTCCTCTCCAATGTTTATAATCAGCAAGTGAAATTGTTTATTTTTGCATACATGGTCAGGGCTATACTTCTCATCACATCGAAAACAAAGCCCTTTCCTCATCCTCTCTTGATATTCAGCATCTGACAACCTCCTAGACCCCCTTTCCTACTACTACCTGCTCCTTCTGATGTCAACTTGTCCGCCGTGCTGCTGCCTTCTGAAACAACCTTGGAGATGGCTATAACATTACTGACCCCTCCTTTGTGGGCTTCCGTATTGGGCCTAGACCCAATGTCCACTAGTGTAGTTTTAGTAGACTTGGTTGGTTTGAAACTCCTCCCTTGCCTTTTTCCCTCTATTAGGTTAACCTTACCTCAAGCTCAATTTTTTTCTTCAATTAATTGGGCCTGATCCATCAGGTCAGACAAGGTATCCGGCCTGTGGAGTTTCAGTTTAGCCCTGATCTCCTCCTTCAGCCCATTCAAGAAACCTCCTCTCAACATGTCTTCATAGGCATGTCTCAGGGGACCGAAGATGAGCTCAAAATTTTCCTTCAAATCTCCCGCAGCTCCTGTCTATCGATGGCCCAACAGCAGCTAAAATGGGTTTCTGGCCATGGCCGACTGAAACCGCCAGAGAACAGCTTCTCAGAACTTCGCCCAGGAAATTGTGACAGTTCGCGCCTCCCACCACTGGTACCAGTTGAGCACGCGCCCCTCCAGAGCAAGTATGATGGCTTGCAACTTCTCTCGTTCACCTATGGTGTTGATGTGGAAGTACCTCTCCACCCAATTGAGCCACCCATATGCGTCGTCACCGGAGAAGATGGGTAACTTCAATCGTCACGCACGATCCTCCTGGTGGAATGTCCTGGGTGTTCCAAATGCCCTCTCAGTATCTCCTTCATCTTCGATGTCAACCTCCGCTCCCCTCTGTAGTGGTTCCGGCGTCCTCCTACGAAGAAAATGCCTCAACTCCTGTTGGAGTTCATCATTTTGTCTATCCTAAGCTTCCCTCATCTCCCTCTCTTCATAGGCCTCCCTCCTCTATTGAGCAAACTCACCCCTAAGATCTTCCACCAGACTCATGCTGCGCTCAAGAGCTTCGATCCTGGCCTCCATCCTTATGTTCACCATCCCATTACTTCCAGATCGAGAGCTCTGATACCAGTTGTTAGAACTGGACCAGAACTTAAAAGATTAAAGGAAAATTATCAATTATATCTCCTCTGCTGCACTGATATCGAAGTGATATCAGAACAGTGGGGCTGTATAGGAAATTACAAATCTGGTATAAAATGAAGAAGGAAAATTACAATTGGTAGCTTTAGACAAGTTCGAGAGTGCATGATTCTCTCCTCCACTACTTTCCTCACACTGTTCCTACCTCTTCCCATTTTCCCTCACACCTTTATACTCTTTTAATTACAAGAGTCACACTTCCCTCCCATCCTTCTTTCAGCACACGTGGGAATTAGTTATCAAAAGTCACCCCATTTTCAGTGCTGCCCTGGGGGTCTGATCCCCTACTTCTCTTGAATCTTTTTCCTAACATACACCTTAGGCATCCAAGGCTCTTTATCACAATGCTTTACTCATGTCTGTGAGCAAATTATACAAAGTCACATCCTATAACATAAAATTCAAAACTCATCACTCCACTTCATATTTAAAGATTTATGAACTAAAAGTATAAAAAAATGATTTGCATCTGGAAAATGATTAGAAGATGAAATAAACACAAAACTAAAAGGTGCTAAATTACTAAAAAATATGCATAATAATGAGCACAAATTCACAAGAGAAAATTTCCCAACTGCCAAAAACCAACAATCAGTGTTTCTCTGTAAAAGTCAATGTTTATAATAGAAACCAAAGATAAAATTCCATACATTGATAAGCATGAAGATATACGTCAGCATCAACAACGGATTGTACCTTGCATCTCCCAGTTAGATGTGAAAAAAACTGGTTAGTAAGATGAGTTCCAATTGAAGCTTGATGGAAATATGAAGCCCAATAATGTTCACCCAAAGCTTTGCTAAAAGATGACAGAGAAAATTGTTCACTCGAGGCAGAAACTACATACATCACGGCAAGTAATTTAGATACCTGTTGCAGTATCATTATCATATTAAGGTCATAACCTGCTCAAATGACTTAAAGGAATAGGAACAAAGTAAGAGAATAAAAGCTACATATTAAAGGATTAAAAAAACTGCATTTGCACTGCACAAAACACTAAAATGCACTACAATAAATCACTTAAGTATATCACAATCTAGATCTGTTTCCCAAGCTGCAGTTGGACGCAACATGATCATTTATAGCTATATGCAGCTCCTTCCACACTACATCCTATGTTCACATTGCAATAAGTGCCAATATTTATACTGATTTTTCTAACATATCATTGAGTGCAATCCAATAACCTAGAGGACTGATTTCATTCAACCCATCAATAAGCCGTAAGACTTATAATGCTTACATGAGCTTGTCAGCTTAAATGTAACTATTCAAAAAATTTTATCTTTGGTGATTTTCAATATTATCATGTGAAGCTTGCAAGCAATGTCATCCAGAGGTGAACATTACTAAATTAACTAATACTGGTGGTCAGCCATATGGCCTTGTGCATGCCAATCTTACGCTGAGAGAGGATAGCTAAAACAAGGTTACCTTAAAAGCCATTCTGTGGACTGAACTAGTAAATTAATCTTTTATAAAAATATTACCAGTAAATTAATGATCAAACATCTATATTCTATACTATAAAATGGGCATTCTCATTTGTTGTTTTTTCTAATTTTTGAAAAAGCCCAATATTTGTTTACTACAACTAAAAAGAGACGAAAAAATAGTCATTACAAATTAACTGCAAAAACCCACCACTTACGCCACCCTCACTTTTAAGAAACGTTTCTTATAAATTTTTTAAAATATTACATTTTAAAGTCAATTCATATTTAATTTTAAGATTTTAAAAAAATTTGTCGTCATTTAAATAGCATCAAATTTTTTTTTTACACCAGCATCACAGGTACCTCTTCTAGTAGCTATCTATAACGATTGAAACAAGACACTTAGACCAATTCCCACGGAGATAAAAATATACCAGATTTCGTTAGCAGCATTGCAAATTACATCGACGTGTAACCATGGCAGAATATCAATCTCATGCAGTTACTAATAAAATTCTCTCTCAATCTGTTATATCAAATTTCTGTTATTCTTTATTCATCAGGAGGACTATTCCTCGAACTAGAAGCTTGTGGACATTATGAATTCAGAAATTTATTATTCTTAAATCTCGTATTTCTCTCTATTCTGCAAATATACTAACCATATGGGTTGCTTCGTTGGCAACTTCTGAAGTTTTAATTATCAACATGAAAGAGGATAGATAGTAGAGCATTGTATATAGGGAATATGGATTTCAGCTACCATAGAATCTGAACAGTATAAAAAGGTTGAGAGTTCTACAAGTCCAAGACATATAATCTTCAGACTCAACTGTTTCATGTTTGGAAAACTGTCAGGACAAGTAATCTGCACTACTATAAATTTACCGTCACGAAATGACTATGGTGTTCATAATTATGAAACTATACCCAATAAAAATCTTAAACCAATCAGGTAAAAATTGTCACATAATAATAACAAAAGGAAAGTATGACCTTTTGAAAAATTACAGGAACCTCACGAGAGAGTACAAACGCTACCATCAGCCAAGACGCTAGGTCTTCAAACTTGATGCAAGATATATTACAGAAAAAGTTCCTGGAAGGAAAAAGTAAAATATCGAAAGGCTATGAAAGTTAGTTATACAAAGTTATGTTTATAAAGCAGCAAGCATAACTAAGTAGAACTTTATAAATATAACCCCTAGGGCGACACTGTTGTAGGAGTACAAGAAAGCAAACAATGACAATCTAACAAAGACTTCCAGAAGAGCAAGATGGATGCGGCTCCTAGAATGTGTAGGATGCACTTTAGAAAGTAAATTGCAAGTAGTAATAGGTGATGAGATAATCAAGGGAGTGGTGTTTTTATAGAGGTGCTTGTATTTTATTAAAATCTAAACCATAGAATATTTCATCATCAATATCAACTCTGCACTTTAGAGGATCTTTTCCGGGTACAATATATGCAAATAAAATATCAGAGAAAATCAACAGTGAACACGCAGGAAAAAGATAAAATAAATAACATTCCATAAAATATCTCAGACAACAATTTTAAAGAAAGGAAATTTATAACTTAGACATCCTTATTACAAACTAGCAGATACTCCTTGTTAAGCAGGCACATTGAAAAAGACCCAGATATTTTCGGAAAACATATCATAAAGTACTATCGTATATATTATCATTTGCTGGTCTGAAAGGTAAGATAATGATAAAGCACATGTTAGATTCCAATGTCAATCTATAAATTTGTCTTCTCATGAAAAATGGAAAGTAGGTCACATGCAAACTTAAATATACGAAACTTACTAGTTAGTACAAATACCTCATAACCTTGGAATGATAGCTCTTCAAAGAAAACCAACATATGTCATGAACTATTTCCGCACGTTCAACAGCAAATACATCTCCTGGGATCTCCTTTGCAACCAAATTATGAAAATAGTCTAGTGGAATAGAAGAAAACGTGTGGTAGAATGGGTTTCTACTGACTAGAACTGATATGCTTCTTAGAAGAATTTTACGTGTTTCATCAATTTGACCAGGATATGCAAAGCATTTCACTGTGAATCAAAAGTCATATCAGAGAAAGAAAGAAGTAAACAACTCTTTGCCATAAATAAATACATGACTAAGATATAAGAGTAAGAAATGAAAGTGAGAGAGAGTGAGAGAGAAATATATTTACTATAGTCAACTTGTGTGTGCTTTCACATTCCTGGAGGTCTGCAGATGCATTCAGACAAATATCCCCAATTTTAGTGGTATGCTAGCTATTTATGCAATCTCAAATCTGGTGAAGTTATGGTTTGTGCTTCGAATTTGGAAATTACGCCTGTCTATTATCATTCAACTCACATTGATTGCCACTCAATCTTACCTTCTTTATTAAGAATTCTAGCCCCTATAAACACAAGAATAGACAACAATTAACCCAATACCCTGCTGGCTGCTGTTTGCAGCAACAAGGCATCAGATGAACAATGATGATACTGACCACGTATTTTGCTTGAAACAAACAGGCAGCAGTTGGAAACTACCAATCAAGCTCTCAATAACTGTTCTCTAGTAACCAACAGTAGATTGCTCTAATATTATGATAAAGAACTGGAAAACAGAGCCTGTTAGAATTGATAAAACTGCCTGGATTACCTTTTCTGCTACTGATATTGAGAGAATATCAGTATTATGTGCAGATATATACAAGAACTAAAGGAAAAAAACAGCAAGGAAATTCGAGACACTGCAGACTTTCGAGTGGTCTGCTTCCTCCCAACCCAATCTTCACTCCAAAACTTGTCTGACTCTCCCCTTCCCCTTTCTCTCCTCTTATTCCTTTCATTCTAACCGAATTCCCTCCCCCCCCCCCCCGCCTCCCCACCTGCCCCCGTGTACAGGTTGTTACATTGCAAATCCCCAAAATGATGACCTCCCGTGTTTCCCTCATTATCCCCACAAGCCCCTGATCCTCCACTACTCATCCCCCTTTTCCTTTATGCACCTTAGTGATAGGTGGACAGCTAACATGTTACTCCCTACGTCGCAGGCTTACTTGTAGATAGAAGAACTTTGTGCCAAGAAACTGTCACTGTTGAAATGCTCTCATCCAATTTAAGAGAAAATATAATTCCCCATCTGACTGAAGTACAAGGACTAAAATAACTAAGGCTCATGGTGTTGTATGCAAAGATTTCTTTTACCAATAGAACATGTGGCGCATATCCAGAAGGAATACATACAACTGCATATAAAACTCTAACAATATTAACCTTTTAAAATTAGACTTGCCTCCATATTCAGACTCTAAATGAAGGCTTGAAAATTATTGAAGGAGGTGAAGGTGTTACATGCTTGTTTTGGTATTCAGCAGAACTGCCATGGCCATAAATACAGCCATTGACATGAAAAGTAATACCCCTCCCAACAAACTACAGAAAGCAATTGATCCTAAATTACCCATAAATTATCTGTGTCAAATATTATGTAAGGATATAAGCGTCTGTAGCCATTCCATAGTGCCCATGCTAGCCATAATTACCCTCATTTCCAAGATATTATGTTAACAGCCAGCACTCCAGCTGTGGCTTCTTTTCACTCCCCAGATCATCTTAATTAGTCTTCTCTAACAACTTTGAATCCAATAATTATCACAACCATCTCAGTTGTTTAGAGCCTCTAATCAGTTTCAATTTTGCTATTTAAGAAAATATAGCTCTCATTTCCCAATACCAGCATGTAATCCTATATTAGTTCATGTGTCTTTAATCTTATATTTGTTTTAAGCCAGGACTATTTGTCAAGCACAAACTAAGATCAAGCAATTCATTTGAATAGAACTTAATTTTAAGCAAAATGTGAAAAAGAAATCTTATATTTTAGATGCCCGACTGTGAGCAGCTTAGCCCATCAATTATATGTAAAAAGAAAATGTTCACAAAAGCAGTGGCAAATACAACTAATTACTAATTTTATATTCATTTCCAAGGGATGCAAATATACCTCTTGAACTGGTAGCCTTCAAAGCAAGCAAAAGCACATTGTCAAAATTTATGAAAGACAATTCTCAAGAGGTTTACTTGACTCAAAAATCAATTCCAAGTATATGCAAAATATCGAAAGAAATTGAGAAGCATCAGTTGTAGATGTTTCTCAAACAATGTTTGCATTCACACAAGAGCAGAGTAAAAAAAAAAATATATGAAATGGCAATCATACCTGATCGAGTGAGTAGCTTCATTGAAAGTTGCCTCCGGATAAACTCCCATTTAAGATTAATAAAATCATTTAGTAACCCAGATTTCATAACTTCATGAGCAAGACTGTGCCAACAACTAATTTTGGTGCAAGTGCATGTTACTGCACAACTTAAAACAGTGAAACATGTCTTTTTCAAAACAGACTCCTTCTGACTAAGCATATCAAATGAATCAGAAATACGATTCCCCTCCAGACTTTTTGAATCACCAACTTCAGACTTGTTAGAAATGCTTATATGTTGGTTCTGTGAAGATCGATATCTAGAACGAGTCAATCTTGATTCATTCTCAACTACTAAGTTTTGTTCCTTTGGCAAAACCTTTGCTGCATTCTTAGTCCTTCTAGTTTGTTTTGCTCCAACCTTGGTGTCCGGACCTCCCTTCAGGGATTTCATTACATTTTCACCTGCTTCATTTATTGTAACGCAAGTAGAATTCTTATGAGTCCCACATTTGACATCTACTGCAGTTTCATCAATGCCATCTTCAGGACAGCTAAGAGGGTTTTTCCACTCAGAAAGATTTAATTTATCTAGAGCTGATGTGTACCAATTTTTAGCAGTCGCTTCAGAAGTAACCCCTGAACCAGTGTCAAATTTACTTTGACACAAATCTCCAAGATACTGATACAGAGTCACTTCAAGTATCAATTTACACTTTGAGCAACAAAATGTTGTGCTGCTATCCTTTAAAATCTGCTCAGCACTTTGAAGTTCCTTTTCTGCTAAGTCCCAAAGTCTTTTCTTAACATACAGTTTTCCTAGCAAATTAAACCACAGAAATTCCAAATCTTCATAATTCATACCTAGCAGAGAATGAAAACATCAATCCGAGGGAGGAGAAAAAGCTACAGGTAACTTTCATACCTAAGATGGAAGAGAAAGCAACTGTAAACAAAGGCAAATGTAGTGAACAGGATATGGCTTTCCCCCACCGGAGATAAGTTTCAGCCTCAACTCCATCTCCAATCATTTCATGGATAATTCCAACCTGCATGAAGTGCATGAAATCAAAATATGCATAAGGGGTCTCAAGAAAATCCACCAACATACTTGATTCCTTATAAGAGATGGATGAAGAGATAGAAGTCAAACCTGAAGAGTGCTCTCAAGATAACACTGCATAATTTTCCATGGACTAAGATAACAGTCTTTCAAATCCCATGATACAGAATCAAATAGCAAAACTTCCCTAGCAACTGATATCTTCACTCCAATTTTCTCAACACCATCCCTAAGATTCTTTGAGAAATCAACCATTACATTGTACTCTTCAGCCTGCTGCTGAACGTTATGCACAAATGTCCCTTGGAAAAGTTTGGCATGTAATCTATGAGCTTCTTTTGCAAATGAAAGAGCCTAATAAGTTTTAAAAAAGAGAGATATTATAAGTTGGGAAACAATGTAAAACCGAAGTGATATAGACCAAAAAGAATCAATACCAAAATATGCAACTTCAAAAACCTAAAATAAGAGCTTGCTTATAATGTGAGTTAAGTTTAAATATGAGGACTTGACATTCATTTAGTCAACAAGTAATCCTATTGCAACCAAAACAACCTAACAAGTAACGAATGAAAAAAGCTTGACATGTATTCCTTTCTTGAAGGAGAACTTAATTTGAATTGAAAGAAGCAAAGATGCATGCTTGTCAAGGACCAACTTTCCTAAAAGCTTAAGGAAGCACTAGAATGGTTTTATATCTTTAACGTACCTCCGACCGATAGACAAACAATTTTGAAGTATACAAGTTTAAAACTTTGCTTTAAGAGAATTAAGGTCTGCTTGGCTCAATAGGTAGAAAGTGGGTGATACAAACCCACGTGAGCAGAAAGTGTATGACCGGTTAAAAAACCCATGCACTCTCAGCAAGGTGCACCGTAACTAACTGATTTCCCTCCAAAATACTGTTAACCAGCACTCACGTGAATTAAGGGAGGAAAAAGGGAGGCATGACTGGCTGGGCTGCCCATGCTTATTTAAGGAGGATCGGTGAATGCAAGAAGGGGAGGATAGAAAGTAAACAGAAGTGAGGGAGAGACTCAGGCCTCTCGAATTGCCTGAGACCAGTCTCTGTTAATTTTCCTTTTCTGTACCAGACCCTTTCAATCTTTCCTTACTATTCTGATATTGCATTGATATCAGGAGAGACAGGAGGATTTCTACTTGTAATTTTCCTTCATTTACGGAGAATTTGATCCAGTTCTATCAGTGGGAAGGTGGAAAGTGAAAATGTATTTGGACACAATTAAGACTAGATACAGTGACATTTTTTACATTCTCATTTTTCATCTAGACTTCATTGTGTCCACATACTTTTTCACTATCCACTTACTCAACCAAGCAGACCCATAGAAAAAGCACTGATAAGTTATCAGATCTAAAAGCACAAACCATTTTTAGTAAAAACAAGAAAACCCCATAGGATTAGAAAATTAATCACCAGGTATGCAATCTCCCACACAAACAACACCACTTATGACAGAGGAAACAAGTTTCAAATAGCACTGATTTTTAGTTCAAAATATAAAGGGCTTATGATCAGTAATATAAGAAATTTAAATGAAACCAATGCTACTTACCTCTATTAACTTTCCATTTGCAATGAGTCTTGGGCACAAATCATAGTAAAGATACCCAGCAAGAAAAGTAGAATGACTCGGAACAGGAACCTAGGAGAAGATTAACAGAGAACAGAGTGATGATTTTGGATGCAAAGAGAGTATGATAAATGGTGTCTCAAAGGGACCTTACATTTGAAATCAGTTCAAGTGCAGCTTTTTGAACTTGATCAACTTTGATGTCTGTTTGAAAAGAGCTACCATGATTGCAAGAACTCCCAGGAGAGCTAGCAAACAAAAATGAGAAACTCTGCTGAAATCCTACTAATGATGGCTTGTTGTCCTGAAGATAACGTATCCAGAAATCAATATTCGAAAGTTCACTAAATTGATCTGATGAATTCAGGATGAATGCCTCATTTACAGGCGAAACACAAAGGGCATGACTTATCCTTCTACATCCCCACAGTAAGGTCAACCACTTCTCAATTGAGACACTCTTCAATTTAAACACTCTAATTGCCAGCCGATATGCATCATTGTAGAGTTCCATGAAACCCTGAAGATATGCCATAGAAACCAAAATACCACCACTATAAATCTTACGCAGAAACTACAGAGACCAAAATGATTAAAGAAGAAAAACAGACCTTCAATTGTAATAAATCAATTATGTTATACAGTAGAATCATTATACTGTCAGACAGTGTAGAACATTCTCCTTCTTCACAGCAATCAAGAGCAGAAATGCTCAACCATAGATCCAAAGCAGCCTTGACATCTTCAAAGATTTGCTGCTTAATGTACAAACCAAGCCAAGCTTTAGCAACAAGGAAACTGTCGATTTTATCATCATAAAATGGTGAGGACATCATCAGTTACAATCCCTATACCAAGCCCCCCCCCCCCCCCCAAAAAAAAAAAACAAAGAAACTGAAATCACAAAGAGTTTAATAAAATAGCGGAAATTATCAACATTTGTTTTAGTACCTTTGAATTTGGTTGAGCTTCCTGGGTACATAGGGCACGCAGGCAATATGCCACAGACAACTGATGATCAATGGGATTTTTATTGGTATACATCTCACCAGAAATCTCCCTCTGTTACAGAGGAATTACTTCATATCAATGTCATATACAACTCCAATAGAAAGTGCTTTACAGATAATAGAGGTTATATTTGAGGAAGACATAAGAAGAATCAAACAGCTTACCATAATAGTTATTGCTTCTGAGAAACACTTAATGCAGTCCCTGAGACCACCTATGCCGCAGACCCTTAATGCCTTTCCCTTTCTCACTAGAGTTTGTGCCTTTTGAAAACAACTATCTGAAGCAACATATATATCTTGCAGGAGGACACCCGTGATTTTCATTTGCATTTGCTGACAGAATTCTGGGTATTTAAGACTCATTTCCTGATATGCAGTAAGCTCCTAAACAGGCATCAAGAAAACAGAAAAGATACACAATTGACAAACAGGTCCAACACATTAAATACATAGCAGAAACATGTGATGAAATTTCTATGCAAAGGAAATATCTGCTAAGAGGCTAAACCTGCTCCAAGATCATGCCAATGTTCCTCTTTGACAATTCTGTAGAAGATGACAGCAAAGAGTACAAGGAAAGAGAATCAACTCTCTCATCCACATGCTTAGCTCGTTTACATTCTACCTGCACGCCATATCATATAACAATCAGTAGGGAGAAGTAAGCTTAAACAGAAAACAGACAAATACTTAAATATAAATGCTTTGAGATATTACCTTCACCCACTGCTTCACTACAGGCATAGGAGCTGGAAGCCACTCAATCAGATCGTTAGCAGCGGACCAGTTTTTTAGGATCTCTATCATTTTCTTTCTCACCTTATGACTGTCAATGTCATAGAGAATATCCAAAAGTAGAGCACTTCTTGTGCAAGCCTCCATTACAGACTCTTTTAAAGCACCTTCCGACAGATTACGATAATGACATTTAATACAGAGCCATGATGCTTTACAACACAAGTTTAGAACCTTCGAAGCCTGTGGTGATATGTCATACAAACAAAATGGAAAGGACTTAGGCAAAAGATATGACATTCTTATTATTTACTTACTAATACAACTCTTTCACATTCTGATTCGTCATTCATGATCTAAATATTTGCACTTCTGTAGTTTTACAGAGTCAACATGGCAAGAATACAGCAGTCCTACATGACTGGCAGTGCTTTACTCATTGTCTATGTATGTTTACTTTCAGATACAAATCTTTTTAATCATTAATTCATCACTAATTGTTGTTTTTTTTTTTTTGGACTAATAAAAACCATTCTTCGGCCCCAGCAAGTAGCTCTTTGATAAAATGCCAAAGATCAGTTGATTAAGTGATCTAGAATTTGATTCTTACCACCCAGTATTATAATTTAAGTTTCGGCTAAAAGTAGCGTTCACTTTCAGTACAAAAAAAAGTTACTTGCCACATTTCAAGCCTAGTGGGTTTTCACGAGGGGGCATGTTAAAGTTAAGAAAATCAATTCCTGGGTACTTAGGCCACTTACTAAATACCTTAAGCTTTCAGGCCAAGAGGTTCTTTAACAATATGTATTATGGCTGTTCAGCGGTTCGAGTCGACCCACAAACCTGCATAAACTAACCCAAACCATAAATGGTAGGTTGGTTGGGTCTAAAATCACCGAACCCACCAAGCTCGGGTGG
>NSJW01000485.1:0-162599 GCA_019955255.1 Castanospermum australe
AGAAGATTAAACTGCTGCTATGTACTTAACCGAGTCCCTTCAAAATCAGTAACTACACACCATAATTGAGTTATGGACAAGCAGACGGCCAAACTTGGAATTTCTAAAAACCCTGGGGGTGCGCTGCCTATACTCATGTTCCTTCGCACAAATATGAAAATTAGATGCACGAGGTTATGAAAGAGTATTTTCATACCGAATACTCTGAACACTCTTAAAGGATACGTGTTTATAGGTGAGTGGGAAAGTGGGAGTAAAACTGAAATTGAATCGAGGGATGTCACATTCATGGAAACAGAGTTTCCTAAATGGGTGAAATTGGTGAAAACCAATTCCTCTTTGAAACACTGGATCAAAGAACTGGCAATACTCAACTGTACACGTTGAGATACCATCACATCCAAGTGGGAGCAATGTGAGAAGTGGGAATTAAAAACGAACCAGTCTCAATTGCAACACTTGAATAAGCCATTTGATCCGAGTGGAGCACCAATGAGCATAACAAAGCTCAAGATGAACAAACTTTTAATACGACGATCAAATCGTAAAAGCGTTCCCCGAAAACGTTTTGACATAGAAGGGGAGGCTTCATTGGTTGTTCCACTAGATTGAGGAAGAGCCAAAGAATATAGAAGAAGCTCTATCATGCCCTGCAAAGGAAAATGGATGAAAAGCAATGGAAGAATGATGGAGTCTATGAGATTAAACCAAGTTTGGGAATTGGTTGAACTCCCAGAAGGACGCAAAGCCCATCGGAACAAATGGGTCCTCAAAATAAAGCAAAATGCTGATGGATCAATTGAAAAATATAAGGCTCGCCTAGTAGCAAAGGGTATACTCAACAGGAAGGAATTGACTATGAAGAAACATTTTCTCCTGTAGTGAGATTTACCTCAATTCCCTTATCTTAGCTATAGTAGCAAGTATGGATCTGAATTACATCAAATGGATGTAAAGACTGCATTTCTAAATGGAGAATTAGAAGAAGAAATTTTATGAAACAACTAGTTGGTTTCGTAATAGAAGGCCAAGAACAAAAGGTATGTCGACTTTAAGATCGATATATGGCCTTAGCAGTCTTCAAGACAGTGGTATAATACGCTTTCACGAAGCAATAATAAAATATAATTTTGTCAAAATTGACGAAGATTATTGCGTATATATTAAAAGATCCAAAGCAGTTTGTATCTTATTATTATATGTTGATGATATACTAATAGCTGGGAGCAGTAGGAGTTCGTTAACACTGTCAAAAGTTGGTTAAATACCAATTTTTGAAATGAAAGATATGGGTGAAGCAGTATATATCCTTGGAGTTAAGATTTCAAGAGATCGTTCAAGAAAACTTTTATCTCTTTCACAAGAAATATATATAAACAAAATACTTGAACGTTTCAACATGAGAGACTGCAAACCCATTGATACTCCTATTGCAAAAGGCATAGGCTTGAGCAAAAGGCTGTGTCCTCAGACTCCACAAGAGTAAAAGCAAATGGAACGTGTTCCATATGCAAGTGTCGTTGGAAGTTTAATGTACGCTATGATGTGTACAAAGGCATGATATACGTATAACTTGATGTACTATATTATTTCCCAATTTAATGCCCACATTTGTTGAACATTTATGCATATACATATATATTTAATGTTATGTACATTATCTTTATTAAAAAGTATGCCGGACAGATCTTAAATTAGCTTACTCACACAGGTAATCGCCTATATTTTCTGTGTGTAAAATAGAGATGAGACTATTTCAAGCTAAATTATCTAAGAGATAATTAAGAGCTCAGGCTTGAAATATGATGGTCGCCTTAACTAAATGTTAAGATGAGGATATATTATTTGTTATATCCAAAAGTGAAAATAACCCACAATTTCGTTTTATCTGTCTTATGCCAGATGAGAGTTCTGTTAATTTATAACAGAGTAGATTTGTGAACTCAGGTTAGACATTGGAAATGTCTGAACCACCATCTGTACAGTATTTAAATATGAAGGCATACACTCCATGGGAAAGGAGAAAAAATACTGTAATACGTATTTCATGCTACGTATGCATTATACATATGACAAAAGAGATGGCTAAATTTATAATCTCATTATTTAAGTCGTGTGAGACTCGGAGGTTAAAAAAAAAAACACCTCATTATAGTACCCTTAAGACTCTTAACCTTGTTTTTCAAGATTGTGTTTGATGTTTGCTATCTTAGGATGTTGCCAAATGGTGATGAACGATTCGATCGGATGGAACATTCCTAGAAAAGCGAATTAAACACAGATTAAGAGATCTAAGTAAAGAGGAAGATCAATTTGAGATATCTGTCACATTGACTTGTATTCACTGGTCGACCAATTATGACTATATTATGGTTAGTCATAGTTGTGAATACAATGAACAAACAAAGTTTAAAATGAGATCAAGAGAGTTGTGAATGTGACTGATTGATCTAGGGTACAGCAGACATGATCTACTCAAAGTCCCATTGTGAGCTGCTATATACTCCTAACAGATATATAGCAACGAGCTCTATGAGTATGCTGGTCGCACAGATTGTTTGCCTGTATGAACTGCAGAGTAGAGAACTTGACCCATCATGGGTGAGTGGGAGATGAAGGAATGGATGACTGGGCCGTCCAAGATGGGCTAAGCCCAGCCCCATGCATGAATGCAGTATATATATAATCTGCAAAGACAAAACATTAAGAAGAGATAGTATTTGGTTGAGAAAAGAATTCCTAAATCTTTCTCTCACTCTTGCTCTCTGATTTGCTCCACGTATTTGGGACTCAAACTCTGCTTCTAGGCATTCAATCTGTGGATTCACAGGTATGTTCTCTTGTAATATACTTCACATGATCAGTATATCTATTTTCATCCATATATGGGACCATTTGCATGAAATGATGATTATATGAGTTATAATCTACACAAAGCATAAAGTCAAAGCAATACCAAAAGGAGCCAAACTTTCATTTAAGAGAAACAACAGCTAATAACCAATAACCAAAATATATTCTCATCCCTTGGAGTTTTGGAGAGAGCTTGCGGTCACACAAACATCCTCTAGGCATCTCAAGTCATGAAAACTCACAAAATTTGTCCGTTTGACCATAAAGCCAAAGCTAGACCGAAAGGAAGCAAACTTTCATCTAAGAGAAACAACAAGGAAAAACCAAGACATATTCTCATCCCTTAAAGCTTTGCGGAGAGCTTGGAGTTACATAAACATCCTCAAGCCTCTCAAATCACAAAAACTTGCTAAGTTTGTCCGTTTGACCAAAATGTCAATGATAGACCAAAAGGAACCAAACTTTCATCTACAAGGAGCAATAACGAATAACCAAGACATATTTTCATCCTTTGAAGCTTTGGGGAGAGCTTAGGCTCACCCAAGCTTCTTCTAGGCCTCTGGACTCACAAAAACATGTTAAGTTTGTTTGTTGACCAAAAAGTCAATGACAGACCAAAAGTAAGCAAACTATCATCTAAGAGAAACAAGAATGAAAAACTATAGCATATTCTCATTCCTTGAACCTTTGGGAGAGTTAGGAGTTACCCAAATATCCTCTAGGCCTCTTGAATCATGAATGCTTGCAAAGTTTGTCCGTTTTGACCATAAAGCCAAAGCTAGACCAAAAGATGCAAACTTTTTCCAAAGAGAAATAACAATGAATAATCAAGATATCGTTTCATCCCTTGAAGCTTTGGGGAGAGCGTAGGATCACACAAACATCCTCTTAACCTCTCGAATCACGAAAGCTTGCTAAATTTTTCTATTTGACCAAAAAGTCAAAGATAGACCAAAGGAAACTAAACATTCGTTAAAGAGAAACAACAAAAAATAACCACGACATATTCTCATCCCTTGATGCTTTGGGAGACCTTGGGGTCACAAAAACATGCTCTAGGCCTCTTGAACCATGAAAATTCGTTAAGTTTGTCTGCTTGACCAAAAAGTCAAAGATAGACTAAAAGGAACCAAATATTCATGCAAGAGAAACAACAATGAATAACCAAGCCATATTCTCTTCCCATGAAGCATTGGGGCGAGTTTGGTATCACACAAACATCTTTTAGGCTCGTCCAATCACGAAAACTAGCTAAGTTTGTTCGTTTGACCATAAAGTCAAAGCTATGCCAAAAGGAAGTAAACTTTTGTTTAAGAGAAACAATAACAAATAGCCAAGACATATTCTCAGCCGATGAAACTTTGGGGGGAGCTTGGGGTTACACAAACATCCTCCAGGCCTCACAAATCATGAAAACTTGCTAAGTTCATCCATTTGACCAAAAAGTCAAAGCTAGACCAAAAGGAAGCAAACTTTCGTCTAAGAGAAACGACAACGAATAAGCATAACACATTCTTATACCTTGAAGTTTTGGGGAGAGCTTGTGGTCACACAAACATCCTGTAGGCCTCTCGAATCAGGAAAACTCACAAAGTTTGCCTTTTTGACCATAAAGTCAAAGCTAGACCAAAAGGAAGTAAACTTTCATCTAAGAGAAACAACAACGAATAATTAAGATAAATTCTCATCTTTGACGCTTTGGGGAGAACTTCGGGTCACACAAACATCCTCTGGGTCTCTTGAATCACGGAAACTCACTAAGTTCATTTGTTTGACCATAAAGTGAAAGCTATACCAAAAGGAATCAAACTTTCGTTTAAGAAAAATAATAATGAATAGCCAAAGATATATTCACATCCCAATGAAGTTTTGGGGAGAGTTTGGGGTCAAACAAACCTCCTCTAGGCCTAACAAATCGTGAAAAGTCTCTAAGTTCGTCCATTTGACCATAAAGTCAATACTATACCAAAAGGAAGCAAACTTTCGTCTAAGAGAAATAACAACGAATAACCAAAACATATTCCTATATCATGAAGCTTCAAGGAGAGCTTAGGGTCACACAAACATCTTCTAGGCCTTTCGTTTGACCAAAAGTCAAAAATAGACTAACAAGAAGCAAATTTTCATCTAAGAGAATCAACATCAAATAACCAAGACATATTTTCATCCCTTGAAGTTTTGGGCACAGTTTGGAGTCACATAAACATCTTCCAGGCTTCTCGAATCACGAAAACTTGCTAAGTTTGTCTGTTTGATCAAAAAGTCAAAGATAGACCAAAAGGAACTAAACTTTCGTCAAAGAGAGACAACAACAAATAAGTAAGACATATTCTTATCCTATAAAGCTTTGGGGAAAGCTTGGGGTCCCACAAACATCTTCTAGGCTTCTCAAAGTGACGGAAACTGACTAAGTTCGTCCGTTTGACCATCAAAGTCAAAGTTAGACCAAATAGAAGCAGACATTTATCTAACAGTAAGAACAACAAATGATCAAGACATATTCTCATCCCTTGAAGCTTCAGGGGGAGCTTGGGGTCACACAAACATCTTCTTCTTCGGCTCTCGAATCACAGAAACTCTCTGAGTTTGTCTGTTTGACTAAAACGTCAAAGTAAGACTAAAAGTAATCAAACTCTTTTCTAAGAGAATTCAACAATGAATAATCAAGACATTATCTCATCCCTTGAAGCTTTGGGGAGAGCGTGGGGACCCACAAACATCTTTTAGGCCTCTCGAATTACGAAAGCTAAGTTTGTCTGTTTGACCAAAAATACAAAGATAGACCAAAAGGAATCAAATTTTTGTCTAAGAGAAACAACAATGAATAACCAAGATATATTCTCATCCATGGAAGCTTTAGGGAGAGCTTGGGGTCACACAAACATTCTCTAGACTTGTCAAATCATAAAAACTCTCTAAGGTTATTCGTTTGACCAGAAAGTCAAACATAGACAAAAAAAAACTAAACGTTCGTCTCTAAGAAATAAAAACGAATAACCAAGAGCCTTCTTGAATCATGAAAACTCGATAAACTTATCCCTTTGACCAAAAAGTCAAAGATAGACCGAAAGGAACCAAACCTTAGTATAGGAGAGACAACAAAAAATAACCCTAACATATTCTCATCCCTTGACGCTTTAGGCAGAGCTTAGGGCCACACAAACATCCTTTAGTCCTCTCGAATCATAGAAATTCGCTTAGTTCGTCCATTTGACAATAACGTAAAAGCTAGACCAAAGTAAAGCAAACTTTCGTCTAAGGGAAACAAAAACGAATAATCAAGACATATTCTCTTCTCTTGAAACTTTGGGGAGACCTTAGGGTCTCAGAAACATCCTCTAGCCCTCTCAAATCCCGAAAATGAGCTAAGTTTGTCCGTTTGACCATAAAGTCGAAGATAGACCAAAAGGAAGTAAACTTTTGTCTAAGAGAAACAACATTGAATAATCGAGACATATTCCCATCCCTTAAAGCTTTGGGGAGAGCTTGGAGTCACACAAACATCCTCTAGGTCTCTCAATTCACGAAAACTGAAAGATAGACAAATAGGAATGACACAAGATAAAATGGAGGGGTAGTTGAAAACGGCAATTCGCGGACTGGACAGGTACAAAGTTTGTTTTGACTATAACTTTCTGTAGCGAATTCGGATTGTGAATGATTCAAAAGCCAAATGAAAGGAGACAAAATGAAGCTTTAAAACGACACAAGAATCACTGAATTTTGTGAAGGAACAAAAGAGATATGACCAAGAAGAAGATGACGCTTCTGATGGTTGCGAAAGAGGGTTTAGAAGTCAGAAAACAAAATGGATGAATTGCTCACACTACTCCAAGGATACAGGATAACTCCACCACCTTAGAGATACAGGACAAATGCACTCACCACTCTAAGGAATCCACCAAAGAGATACAGAAATGCTAAGATTAAGTCACCACTCAATGGAATACACCAAAGAGATACAGAGCTTAAAGAAGAAAGCACAAAGGCCCTTCAAATCCCTCAGGATATAAGTTTTATTAATCACCAAGTTCGATAATCAAATACAAGAGAAAGCTATAAAAGGCTTTGGAACATCCCTCCAAGCATAGGAAATAGGAGCAATAACTCAGAATTTTTGTTCTAAGCAAGACTACAACTTCCAAGAGTCTTTTCCGCTACTTATTCTATGGCTTTTGACTATTTTGGCAACTAATGAAGAAAATAGCAGAACTTTAGCTACAAAATTCGAAATCAGATGATTCTTGATTCATATGAAACTACAGACATTCAGAGCTTTCAAATGACTACTCTTGGTCCACCATTGGACTTGGGCTGAACGTCCAACAACTGGAACAATTTTGATTTGCATTCTGGTCTCCTAACAGCAAAAATAAACATGTTATGAGCTTGGGCCAAATCTTGAATTAATTCAAGGTCTTCATTATGAGATGCTCCTGCATCATGCTCCCTCGGTTGAAAAGGACTCGTTCTCGAGTCTTCAAAATCTTCGTGAAATGGAATAAGATCAGCAACATTGAAAATGTCTGAAACTTCATATTCAGCTGGTAACTCAATCTTCGTATGCATTATCTCCAACACACTTCAGCACTTTAAATGGACCATCAGCTCTTGGCTTCAACTTAGCATATTTTCCAGGTGGAAAACGTCCTTTTCTGCGATGAATCCACACCAGATCTCCTTCTTTAAACTCAGCAAAATTTTTTATGCTTATTAGCTTGAGTTTGGTACTTCTCATTCTGTTTCACTATCTTTTCTCTGACTTGCTCATGTAACTTCTTGACGAATTTTGCTCTTTCCTCAGCATCACCACTAAATTGATGTTTTGTTGGAAGAAGAATTAGATCCAAAGGGCTACTAGGATTAATACCATAAACAACTTCAAATGGGCTGCATCCAGTAGTCTGACTAGTGGACCTGTTATAAGCAAATTCAGCATGAGGCAAAAGCAAATCCCATTCTCTAATATTCTTTTTCACCAAACTCCTTAAAAGATTTCCCAAGGTTCTGTTGACAACCTCGGTTTGACCATCAGTTTGAGGATGACAAGTGGTGCTGAATTGTAATTTCGTACCCAATTTTCTCCAAAGGGTCCTCCAGAAATGACTCATAAATCGCAAATCACGATCTGAAGTGATTGATTTGGGAATCCCATGAAGCTTTGCAACCTCCTTAAAATAAAGATCAGCCACTTGTGAAGCATCAGAAGTTTTAGCACAAGGAATAAAATGAGACATTTTAGAAAACCTGTCAACCACAACAAATATAGAATCTTTGTTTCTCTGTGTGCGAGGCAATCCAACAATGAAATCCATGCTAACATCTTCCCATGGAGCATTTAGGTACAGGAAGTGGAGTGTAGAGACCTATATTCTGCCGTGACTCTTTGTTTTATGGCAAACAACACATCTTTCCACAATTCTCATTACATCTTGGCTGAGTTTTGGCCAAAAGAAATTGTCTTGCACTAGAATCAAAGTTTTGTTTCTTCCAAAGTGACCAGCAAGTCCACCTCCATGAGCTTCTCTAATGATTGCTTCCCTCAAGGAGCAATTTAGGAATGCACAACCTGTTATCTTTGTAAAGAAAACCATCTTGTAGAAAGGAAATGGTTAATCGATCCCTTTGAACAAGAGGCCCAAATAGAAGAAAAATCAGAATCAGATGGATAGAGTTCTTTAACAATCTCAAATCCCATTACCTTTGTCTTCATTATGTTTAGAAGCAAATGCCTTCTACTCAATGCATCAGCCACTTTGTTGAGCTTTCCAGATTTGTGTTTGATGGAAAAGGTATAGGGCTGAAGAAATTCAACCCATTTGGCATGGCGACTATTAAGCTTGTGCTGTGTATTCAAGTACTTCAATGCCTCATGATCAGAATACAAGACAAATTCTTTGGGCAGTAGGTAATGACTCCAATGTTCTAAAGCACGAACAATGGCATAGAACTCCTTGTCATATGTTGAGTATCTCCTTTTTGCATCATTCAGCTTCTCCCTAAACAAAGCAATTGGTCTCCCCTCTTGACTTAGAACAGCACCAATGCCAACATTTGAAGCATCACATTCAACTTCAAACATCTTTTCAAAATCTGGAAGTACAAGAATTGGAGCTTCAACCATCATCTCTTTTATTTGCTGAAAGCTCTTTTGGGCAGCTTCTGTCCATTGGAATGAATTCCCTTTCAAGCATTCAGTAATAGGAGTAACAAGAGTGCTGAACCCTTTGATGAATCTCCGATAAAAAGAAACAAGGCCATGAAAGCTTCTTACATCATGAATGGATTTGGGAGTAGGCCAGCTAGCAATTGACTCAATCTTACTTGAATCAACTTCAATTCCTGCTGAAGATACAACATAGCCCAGAAACACAATGCTATTTGTGTAGAATTGGCATTTCTTCGCATTAGCATACAACTTCTGCTCTCTTAACACCTGAAACACTTGTCTCAAATGCTCCAAGTGCTGTGAATCAGATTTGCTATAAACAAGAATATCATCAAAGTACACAACAACAAATTTACCCATGAATGGTTTAAACACATGAGTCATAATCCGCATGAAAGTGCTAGGTGCATTAGAAAGTCCAAATGGCATGACCAGCCATTCATAAAGACCATCTCTAGTTTTAAAGGCTGTCTTCCACTCATCTCCAGGTCTCATTCGAATTTGATGATAACCACTTCTAAGATCAATTTTAGAGAAATATGACAGAACCATGTAATTGATCAAGTAAATCATCAAGTCTAGGAATAGGAAACCTGTATTTGATAGTGATTCTGTTGATGGCTCTACTGTCCATGCACATTCGCCACGATCCATCCTTCTTGGGTACTAAGAGAGCTGGAACAGCACATGGACTCATGCTCTCTCTCTCACCAATCCCTTGGCTAACAAGTCTTCAACTTGCCTTTGCAATTCTTCATGCTCTTTAGGATTCATGCGATAAGCTGATTTGTTTGGAATAATGGATCCTGGAATCAGGTCAATATGGTGCTGTATGTCTCTCATTGGGGGAAGGCCAGGGGGTATTTCTTCAGGCACAACATCTGCAAATTCTTCTAACAGAGGCTGAACTAGTGGATTAAACTCACTTGATTCAGCAATTGATTCTTCCACAAGCACAACAGCATACATCTCTTTATCTTCTAAAAATACCTTTTCAATTAAGTTCCCAGAAAGTAAAGTGTTTCCCTCCCCTTTTGAAGGTTTAGGAATATGATCTGGTTTCAGTGGAGCCAAAACAATTCTAACACCATCTTTCACAAATGAATAAGTATTTTTATAGCCATCATTAGTTACTTTTCTGTCATATAACCATGGCCTACCTAACAGCAAGTGAGTAACATCCATAGGAGCAACATCACACCAGATTTCATCTCTATAGTTCTTCCCAATAGAAAATTCAACTAAACATATTTTGTTCACCCTTACCTCATTTCCTTTGTGAATCCATTGCATTTTGTAGGGGTGAGGATGCTCTTTAGTTTTCAGCTTCAGCTTCTCCACCATCTTTTGTTGCCACCACATTAGAACAACTCCCACTATCAATAAACAAGGTCACACAATTTGCCATGAGAAGTGCACCTGGTATGAAAGATGCTTTCCCGCAGCCACTCATCTTCATCTTGCTTGGGAGTGATATTCGAGCTTCTTTTAATCACAAGCATTTCTCCCTCATCTGGCATAAATCACTTCCTCATCATAGATAGGGTCTCCCAGATCTTCTTCATCCTCTTCAATGTCTTCCTCCAATAGTGTCACAACCCCGGCGATTTGGGCGTTCAGAAGCAATATGCCCATAGCCTTGGCATTTAAAGCACCTCCTTGAGCTATTATTGGAAGAATTAGCTTGCTTGTCACCTTTAGAAGCTCCTTTGTCACTAGAAGACTTGGCTGAAGTGTATGGTTTTGAATTAGAGATACTCCCTCAGTTTGATGGGAATGTTCTAGTGGCTGGTCTTGTGATAGATTTCTGAACCTCCTTCCTTTGCTTTTCAATAGTCAAAGCAAGCTTCCTCACATCATTGAAAGACCAATATGACTGCAAACGAACAGCATCACCAATCTCCTTTTTCAAGCCCCTCAAGTATCGAGCAATAGTTTGTTCTTCTGGTTCAATCACATCACTTTTCATCATAAGTTGCTCGAATTCAACAGTATACTCCTCCACACTCATCTCTAGTTGTTGTTCAAGGGAATGAATTTTCATGAACATCTCCATTCTATAATTCTCAGGCAGAAATCTTCTTTTCAACTCTTTCCTGATTTTCTCCCAAGTTCTAATTTTACTTCTCCTCTCACGATCCCTCTGCTTCTTCAAATTCTCCCACCATAAAGAGGCATACTTCCTAAGTTTCAAGGCTATCAACTTCACCTTCCTATCCTCTGGAAATTCCTTATATTCAAAAATACGTTCAACAGTATTCAGCCAATCAAGAAACTCATCAGGTTGCATTTTACCTTCAAATTCTGGAATTTCAATCTTCATGTTAGAGCCTTTGAAATCAGAATGATAATTCCTCCTCCTATGAGAGCATGATCGGTAGACGAACCATGATAATCATCAGAAAATGGGTTCTCATTAGAATCACCAGCAAATTCATCTTCATTTTTATTGGGTCCTTCATAATGATTCAGGCGTTGCTGAAGTTCATTAAGTTGTCTTCTCAATTCCTCCATCTCAAAATCACGAACATCCCTATCTAGAGTTGCAATACGTCGTCCATGAACAGCCATGGAACCTAAAGCTCTGATACCAAACTTGACACAGGATAAAATGGAGGGGTAGTTGAAAACGGCAATTCGCGGACTGGACAGGTACGAAGTTTGTTTTGATTATAACTTTCTGTAGCAAATTCGGATTGGGATGATTCAAAAGCCAAATGAAAGAAAACAAATTAAGCTTTAAAACAACACAAGAATCACTGAATTCCGTGAAGGAACGAAAGAGATATGACCAGAAGAAGATGACGCTTCTAATGGTTGCGAAAGAAGGTTTAGAAGTCAGAAAACGAAATGGATGAATTGCTCACCACTCCAAGGATACAGGATAACTCCACCACCTTAAAGATACAGGGCAAATGCACTCACCACTCTAAGGAATCCACCAAAGAGATACAGAAATGCTAAGATTAAGTCACCACTCAATGGAATACACCAAAGAGATACAGAGCTTAAAGAAGAAAGCACAAAAGGCCCTTCAAATCCCTCAGGACATAAGTTTTATTAAAAACCAAGTCTGATAATCAAATACAAGAGAAAGCTATAAAAGGCTTTGGAACATCCCTCCAAGCATAGGAAATAGGAGCAATCACTCAGAATTTTCGTTCTAAGCAAGACTACAACTTCCAAGAGTCTTTTCCGCTACTTATTTGTGGCTTTTGACTATTCTGGCAACTAACGAAGAAAATAGCAGAACTTTAGCTACAAAATTCGAAATCAGATGATTCTTAATTCATATGAAACTAGACATTCAGAGCTTTCAAATGACTACTCTTGGTCCACCATTGGACTTGGGCTGAACGTTCAACAACTGGAACAATTTTGATTTGCATTCTGGTCTCCTAACAATTTTGTTATGAACTTGGGCCAAATCTTGAATTAATTCAAGGTCTTCATTATGAGATGCTCCCGCATCAAGGAAGCAAACTTTTGTTTAAGAGAAACAACATCAAATAACCAAGACATATTTTCATCCCTTAAAGCTTTGGGGAGAGCTTGGGGAGACACAAACATCCTCTAGACCTCCTGAATCACTAAAACTCTCTAAGTTTGTTCGTTTGTTCCAAAAAGTCAATGATAGACCAAAAGGATACAAACTTTCATCGAAGAGAAAAAACAACCAATAACCAAGACATATTCTCATCCCTTGAAGCTTTGGGAGAGGTTGGGTCATACAAACTACCTCTAGGTCTCTTAAATCACAAAAACTTACTAAGTTCATTCAGTTGACCAAAAAGTCAAGGATAAACAAAAAAAAAACCAAACTTTCCGTTGAAAGGAATAACAATGAATAACGAAGACATATTCTTATCGCTAGAGGCTTTGGTGAGAGCTTGGGGTCACACAAATATCCTCTCTCAGCCACACAAATTTTGAAAGCTTGCTAAGTTTGTTCATTTGACCAAAAAGTCAACGTTAGACCAAAAGGAACTAAACTTTCATCTATGAGAAACAATGAGTAACCAAGACATATTCTCATCCCTTGAAGCTTTCGGGAGAGCTTGGGGTCACACAATCATCCCCTAGGCATCTCAAGTCACAAACTCACAAAGTATGTTCGTTTGACTATAAAGTCAAAGTTAGACCAAAAGGAAGCAAACTTTCGTCTAAGAGAAACAATAAGGAATAATAAAAGAAAATGGGTATCTCCTTGGCACTAGTTGGGTTGATGTCAGAGAAGTGAAGGTTCAGACATATTCTCATCCTTTAAAGCTTTGGGGAGAGCTTGGAGTCACACAAACATCCTCTAGGCCTCTCAATTCACAAAAAATTATTAAGTTTGTCCTTTTGACCTAAAAAGTCAAAGATAGACTAAAAGGAACCAAACTTTCATCTACAAAGAACAACAACAAATAACCAAGACATATTCTCATCCCTTGAATCTTCAGGGAGAGCTTAAGGTCGATTAAACATCCTCTAGGCCTCCGGACTCACAAAAACTTATTAAGTTTGTCTGTATGACCAAAAAGTCAAAAATACACCAAAAGAAACTAAACATTTGCCTAAGAGAAACAACGACAAATAACCCTGACATATTCTCATCCCTTAATGTTTTTGGGGAGAGCCTAGGGTCACATAAACATTCTCTAAGCCACTAGGATCCCGAAAACTCACAAAGTATGTCCGTTTGACCATAATGTCAAAGCTAGACCAAAAAGAAGCAAACTGTCATCTAAGAGAAATAACAACGAATAGCAAAGACATATTCTCATCCCTTGAAGCTTTGGGCGGAGGTTGGACCACACAAACATTCTATAAGCCTCTCAATTCACAAAAACTTGCTAAGTTTGTCCGTTTGACTAAAAAGTCAAAGATAGACTAAAAGGAACTAAACTTTCGTTTTATAGGAACAACAACGAATAACTGAGGTATATTCTCATCCCTTGAAGCTTTAGGGAGAGCTTAGGGTCATACAAACATCTTATAGGTTGTCAAATCATGACAACTCTCTAAGTTCATCTGTTTGACCAAAAAGTCAAAGGTAGAATAAAAAGAGCTAAACTTTTGTCTCTGAGAAACAAAAATGAAAAACCAAGACATATTCTCATCCTTTGAAGTTTGGGGGAGAGCTTGGGGTCCCACAAACATCCTCTAGCCCTCTTGAAACACGAAAACTCAATAAGTTTGTCCATTTGACCAAAAGTTCAAAGATAGACTAAAAGGAACCAAACATTCATCTTGGAGAAACAACAAAAATAATCCTAAGATATTCTCACCCCTTGATGCTTTGGGGAGAGTTTGGGGCTACACAAATAAAGAAAAAAGTGTAGCTTGCCATCTAATAACCCCAAAGATATTCTCACCCCTTAGATGTCTTTAGGCTGAGCTTGGGGTCACAAAACATCCTCTAGGCCTCCTCAAATAAAGAAAACCAGATAAGTTTCTCCGCTTGCCCAAAAAGTCAAAGATAGACCAAAAGGAACTAAACTTTCATCTAAGAAACAAGAACGAATAACCAAGAGATATTCTCATTCATTGAAACTTTAGAGAGAGCTCAGGGCCACACAAACATCCTCTTGGGCTCTCGAATCACAGAAAGTTGCTAAGTTTGTCCGTTTGACCGAAAAAGTCAAAGATAGACCAAAAGGAACTAAACTTGCATATAAGAGAAATAAAAACAAATAACCAAGACATATTCTCATCCCTTGAAGCTTTGGGGAGAGCTTGGAGGCACACAAACATCCTCTTAGCCCTTGGAAAGACGAAAACTTGTGAAGTTCATCCGTTTGACCAAAAAGTCAAAGATAGGCCAAAAGGAACCAAACTTTCGTTTTAGGGAAACAACAACGAATAACCAAGACATATTCTCAGCTATTGAAGCTTTGAGGAGAGAGTGGGGGTACAAAGGCCTCTCAAATCACGAAAACATGCTATGTTTGTCCGTTTGACTACAAAGTCAAAGATAGACCAAAAGGAACTAAATTTTCGTCCAAGAGAAACAACGAACAACCAAGATATATTCTCATATCTGGAAGCTTTGGGGAGAGATTGGGGTCACGCAAATATCCTTTAGGCCTCTCGACTCACAAAAACATGCTAAGTTTGTACGTTTAACCAAAAAGTCAAAGATAGACCACAAGGAACTAAAGTTTCGTCTTGAAGAAACAACAATGAATAAGCAAAGCATATTCTCAACCCTTGAAGCTTTGGGGAGAGATTGGGGTCACACAAATATCCTTTAGGCCTCTCAAATCAAAAAATCTTGCTAAGTTTGTCCATTTGACTAAAAAGTCAAAAATGGACCAAAAGCAACTAGAGTTTCATCTAAGAGAAACAACAATGAATAATCAAGACATATTGTCATCCTTTGAAGCTTTGAGGAGAGCTTCGGGTCATGCAAAGATCCTCTAAGCCTCTCGAATCACGAAAATTAACTTAGTTTGTCCATTTGATCAAAAAGTCAAAGATAGACTAAAGGGAACCAAACTTTCGTGGATAAACAACGAATAATCAAGATATATTCTCATCTCTGGAAGCTTTAGGTAGAGCTTGGACTCACACATAGATCCTCTAGGCCTCTCAAATCACGAAAACTTGCTAAATTTGTCTGTTTGACCAGAAAATTAAAGATAGACTAGAAGGAATCATACTTTCGTTTAAGAGAAACAACAACAAATAACCAAGATATATTCTTATCCGTGAAGCTTTGGAGAGAGCTTGGAGTCACACAAACATCCTCTGGGCCTCTGGAATATCGAAAACTAGCTAAGTTTGTACGTTTGACCAAAAACTCAAAGATAAACTAAAAGGAGCTAAACTGTCTTCTATGAGAAATAACAACGAATAACTAAGACTTATTCTCATCCCTTGAAGCTTTGCGCTGAGCTTAGGTTCACAAAAACATTATCTCGGCCCCTTGAAGTACGAAAACTCGCGAAGTTTAACTATTTGACCAAAAAGTCAAAGATAGGTTGAAGGGAACTAAACTTTCGTCTGAGAGGAGCAACAACGAATAAGCATGAAATTTTCTCATCCCTTGAAGCTTTGGGGAAATATTAGAAAAACTAGCTAAGTTTGTCCTTTTGACCAAAAAGTTAAAGTTAAACCAAAAGCAATCAAACTCTCGTCTAAGGAAAATAATAATGAATAACAAAGATATGTTCTCATCCTTTGAAACTTTGGGCTGAGCTTAGGGTTACAAAACATCCTCTAGGCCCCTCAAATAAAGAAAACCAGATAAGTTTCTCCACTTGCCGAAAAAGCCAAAGATAGACCAAAAGGAACAAAATGTTCATCTAAGAGAAACAAGAATGAATAACCAAGAGATATTCTCATTCCTTGAAACTTTGGGAAGAGCTTAGGGCCACACAAACATCCTCTTGGGCTCTCAAATCACAGAAAGTTGCTAAGTTTGTCCGTTTGACCAAAAAATCAAAATTTGACTAAAAGGAACTAAACTTTCATTTAAGAGAAACAAACAACGAATAACCAAGATATATTCTCATTCCTTGATGCTTGGGGGAGAGCTTGGAGTCACACAAACGTCCTCTTGGCCCCTTAAATGAACAAAACTTACTAAGTTCGTCCATTTGGCCAAAAAGTCAAAAATGACCAAAAGGAACCAAACTTTCGTCTAAGAGAAACAACAATCAACAATCATAGCATATTCTCATCCCCTGAAGCTTTAGAGAGAGCTTGGCGTCACACGAAGATCTTCTTGGTCTTTCGAATCACGAAAACTCACCAAGTTAGTCCATTTAACCAAAACCTGAAAGATAAACCAAAAGGAACCAATCTTTCCTCTAAGAGAAACAACAACAAATAACCATGAAATATTCTAATCCCTTGAAGCTTTAGGGAGAGCTTGGGGTCACATGAATATTGTTTAGGCCTCTCGAATTACAAAAACTCGGTGAGTTTGTCTATTTGACCAAAAAGTCAAAGATAGACTAAAAGAAACCAAACATTCGTCTAACAGAAATAACAACGAATAACTAATACATATTCTAATCCCTTGAAGCTTTGGCAGAGCTTAGAGTCACAAAAACATCCTCTAGGCCCCTTGAATGACCAAAACTTGCAAAGTTCTCCCGTTTGACTTTAAAATCAAAGATAGCCAAAAGGAATCAAATTTTCTTCTAAAAGAAACAATAACAAATAACCAAGACATATTCTCAACCCTTGAAGCTTTGGGGAGAGATTGGGGTCACACAAACATCCTCTAGGTTTCGTGACTCACGAAAACTCACTAAGTTAGTTCGTTTGACTAAAAAGTCAAAGATAAACTAAAAGGAACGAAACTTTTGTCTAAGAGAAACAACAACGAATAACTAAGACATATTCTCACTACTTGAATCTTTCCATTGAGCTTTGATTCACACAAATATCCTCTAGGTCTCTCAAATAACAAAAGCTCAGAAATAGACTGAAAGGAACTAAATTTTCGAATACGAGAAATAACAACAAACAACCAAGACATGTTGTCGTTAGCTTTGGGAAGAGCTTGGGGTCACACGAAAGTCTGTTAGGCCTCTCGTTTCATTAAAGCTTGCTAAATTTGTTCATTTGACCAAAACATTGAAGATAGACCAAGAGGAACCAAACTTTCATCTAAGAGAAACAACAACGAACAACCAAGACATCCCTTGAAGCTCTGGGGAGAAGTTTGGGTCACACAATCGTCCTCTAGGCCTCTTGAATCACGATCACCTACTAAGTATGTCTGTTTGACCAAAAAGTCAAAGATAAACTAAAAAGAACTAAACTTTCATCTAAGAGAAACAATAATGAATAACCAAGACATATTCCCATGCTTTGAAGATTTGGGGAAAGCTTGATGCGAACCTCGCTAAGAATAACGAGACCCGTCAACAACTAAGGTACCACGACCATCTACAATCAGATTTTTGGATGGAAAACCTCGACCTGTTACCCATGCAGAGGTAAGAACCTTGGTATGTTGAAATCACCACAAACGGTGGAAGAAATTCCGTTTGATAAGTTGAATTGTGAACACCATGGAATGATTCCGATAAGTTCGAAAAGTTTTTCAAAGAACCAAAGAGAGACTCTCAATTTTTGTGAATAAAGCTAAGCTGTTTCTTTCATTCATGTACGCCTTTAAATAGGTTGATTACAATAAAGGATAGTATCTGATTAAATCAATCAGTCCTAACAAATAAAGGAAAGTATATAATTAAATCAATCATATCTGATTAAATCAATCAACCCTAACAAATAAAGGAAAGTATCTGATTAAATCAATCAGCCCTAACAAATAAAAGGAAAGTTTATAAAAAGATACTTGGCAATGAACCAAGCTCAAAAACGTGTCCAAATTCAGCCCCAAAACATGCAGATTTGCTGCTTAGATTGGGTCTTGGTCGAAATATTCTAGAGTTTGAATCACATTAATGCTTCTTTGTTGAAGACATGGGCTATGCTCAATGGGCCGTAAATTTGATTGAAACCAAATTTCTTGAATCAGCCCGTTGAGTTGCTTCCTTGAATTTCTTTGCTCGAGCTCTCGTACCTGGACCAACTGGGACTTGGACCGGATCCTTTAATATCGTAACTTCATTTGCATCAGAGCTTGGGGTCACACAAATATCCTCTAGGCCTCTTGGGTCACGAAAAGTTGCTACATTTGTCTGATTGACCAAAAATTTAAATATAAACCAAAAGGAACCAAACTTTCGTCTAAGAAAAATAACAACGAATAACCATGATATAACATCATCCCTTGAAGCTTTGGGGAGAGCTTGGGGTCGCACAAACATCCTATAGACCTCTCTAATCACAAAAACCTGATAAATCTTTTCGTTTGACTAAAAAGTCAAGGACAGAACAAAAGGAACGAAACTTTCGTATAAGAAAAACATTAATGAATAACCAAGACATATTTTCGTCCCTTGAAGTTTGGGGAGAGCTAGGGGCTACCAAACATCCTTTAGGCCTCTCGAATCACGAAAAGTCACGACATTTGTCATTTTGACCAAAAAGTCAAAGATAGGCCAAAAAGAACTAAACTTTTCGTCAATGAGAAACAACAATGAATAACCAAGACATATTCTCATCCCTTGAAGACTGAGCTTAGGATCACACAAACATCATCCAGGCCTCTCGATTCATGAAAAGTGGCTACACTTATCCGTTTGGACAAAAAGTCAAAGACCAAAAGGAAATAAACTTTCATCTAAGATAAACAACAACGAATAACCAGGACATATTCTCATTCCTTGAAGCTTTGGGGAAAACTTCGTGTCACACAAACAACCTCTAGGTCTCTCGAATCACAAAAGCTTAGTAAGTTTTTTCGTTTGACCAAAAAGTTAAAGATAGACCAAAAGAAAAGAAACTTTTGTCTTAGAGAAACAACAACGAATAACCAAGACATATTGCCATCCCTTGATGCTTTGGGGGCAGTTTGGGGTCACACAGACATCCTCTAGGCCTATTGACTACAAAAACATGATAAGTTTGTCCGTTTCACCAAAAAGTCAAAGCTCAACCAAAACGAACTAGCCTTTTGTCTAAGAGAAACAACAATGAATAACCAAGACATATTATCATCCATTAAAGCTCTGGGGAGAACTTAGTGTCACACAAACATCTTCTTGGCCTCTCGAATCACGATCACTTGCTAAGCATATTCGTTTGATCAAAAAAGTCAAAGATAGACCAAAACGAACCAAATCTTTCGTCTAAGAGAAACAACAACAAATAACCAAGACATATTCTCATACCTTGAAGCTTTAGGGAGAGTTTGGGTCACACAAACATCCTCTAGGCCCCTTGAATCCCAAAAACTCGCTAAGTTTGCCATTTTGACCAAAAAGTCAAAGATAGACAAATAGGAACCAAACATTTTGTCTAAGAGAAACAAGAACAAATAATCAAGACATATTTGTCATCCCTTGAAGCTTTAGTAGAGCTTGGGATTACACAAACTTCCTCTAGGCCTCTCGAATCTCCATCACCTTGCTAGGTTTGCCGTTTAGTCCAAACGTCAAAGATAGGCCAAAAGGAACCAAATTTTCGTCTATGAAAAACAATAACAAATAACCAAAGACATATTGTCATCCCTTAAAACTTTGGGGAGAGCTTTGGGGTCACACAAACATCCACTAGGCCTCTCGAATCACGAAAACTCGTAAGCCTTTCTGTTTGACCAAGGACTCAAAGATAGACCAAATGGAAAGAAACATTCATCTAAGAGAAACAACAACTAATAACCAAGACATATCTTCATCCCTTGAAGCTTTGGGGAGAGCTTATGGGATTACACAAACATCATTTAGGACCTTTTGAATCATGAAAAGTTGCTATAGTTTGTCTATTTGATCAAAAAGTCAAAGATAGACCTAAAAGGAACTAAACTTTCGTCTAAGAACAAATAACAACGAATAACCAAGACATATTCTCATACCTTTTAAGATTTGGGGAGAGCTTATGGTCACATAAACATCCTTTAGGTCTCTCGAATCATCAAAAGTTGCTACATTTGTCTGTTTGACTAAAAAGTCAAAGATAGACCAAAAGGAATCAAACTTTCGTCTAAGAGAAACAGTAATAAATTATCAAGACATATTGCCATCCCTCGAAACTTTGGGGGAGAGTTTGGGGTCATACAAACATCCTCTAGACCTCTCAAATCAGGTCACTACATTTGTCTGTTTGACCAAAAAATCAAAGATACACTAAAAGGAACTAAACTTTCGTTTAAGAGAAACAATAACAAATAACCAAGAGATATTATCGTCCCACGAAACTCTGGGGAAAGCTTAGGATCACGCAAACATCCTCTAGGCCTCTTGAACCAAGAAAAGTCGCTATATTTCTCCGTTTGATGGAAAAGTCAAAGATAGACTAAAAGAAACTAACCTTTCATCTAAGAGAAACAACAGCAATTAACCAAGACATATTCTCATCCCTTGAAGCTTTGGGAGGGCTTGGGGTCACGTAAACATTCTCTTGGCCTTTTGAATCCTGAAAAATGACTATATTTGTCCGTTTGACCAAAAAGTCAAAGATAGACTAAAAGGAACCAAATTTTTGTCTAAGAGAAATAACAACGAATAACCAAGATATATTCTTATCCCTTTAAGATTTTGGGAGACCTTAGGGACACACAAACACCCTTTAGGTCACTCGAATCACTAAAAATTGCTACATTGGTCCGTTTGACTCAAAGATAGACCAAAGGGAACTAAACTTTTGTCTAAGAGAAATAACAACAAATAACCAAGACATATTATCATCCCATGAAGCTTAGGGGAGAGCTTGGAGTCACACAAACATCATCTAGGCCTCTCGAATAACGAAAAGACGCTACATATGTCCGTTTGATTAAAAAGTCAAAGTTAGACCAAAAGGAACCAAACTTTCGTTTACGAGAAACAATAACGAATATCCAAGACATATTCTCATCCCTTGAAGATTTGAGAAGAGCTTAGGGTCATACAAACATCCTCTAGGCCTCTCGGATCAAGTCGCTACATTTGTCTATTTGACCAAACAGTTTAAGATACATTAAAAGGAACCAAACTTTCATCTAAGAGAAACAGTCAAATTAGACCAAAAGGAACCAAACTTTTGTCCAAGACAAACAATAACGAATAACCAAAATATATTCTCATCCCTTGAAGATTTGGGGAGAGCTTGTGGTCATACAAACATACTCTAAGCCTCAAGAATCATGAAAATATGCTAAGTTTGTCCGTCTGACAAAGAAACAACAATGAATAACCAAGACATATTCTCAGCCCTTGAAGCTTGAGGGAGAGCTTGGGATCACACAAACATCCCTTAAGCTTCTCGAATCACGAAAAGTTGCTACATTTATCCGTTTGACAAAAAAGTCAAAGATGCAACAAAAGGAGCCAAACTTTCGTCTAAGAGAAATAACAACGAATTCAAAACAAATTGTCATTCCTTAAAGCTTTGGGGAGAGCTTGGGATCACATAAACATCCTCTTGGATTCTCAAATCACGAAAACTTGCTAAGTTTATCTGTTTGTTCAAACAGTCAATGATAAATCAAAAGGAACTAAACTTTCATATATGAAAAACAACAATCAATAATTAAGACATATTCTCATCCTTTGATGCTTTGGAGAGAACTTGGGATCACACAAACATCTTCCAGTCCTCTCAATTCATTAAAACTCGCTAAGTCTTTCTGTTTCACCAAAAAGTCAAGATCGACTAAAAGGAACCAAACTTTCATCCCTTGAAGCTTTGGAGAGAGCTTGGGCTCAAACAAACATTCTCTAGGTCTCTTGAATCACGATCACTTACTATTTGTCCATTTGACCAAAAAATTAAAGATAGACTAAAAGAAACTAAACTTCCGTTTAAGAGAAATAACAATGAATAACCAAGATATATTATCATCCCTTGAAGTTTTAGGGAGACATATCGTCAAAGATAGACCAAAAAGAACTAAACTTTCGTCTATGAGAAACAATAACAAATAACCAAGACGCATTGTCATCCCTTGAAGCTGTGGGGAGAGCTTGGGATCACACAAATATCCTCCAGGCCTGTCGAATCACGAATAGTTGCTGCATTTATCTGTTTGACTAAAACGTCAAAGATATACCGAAAGGAATCAAACTTTCATCTAAGAGAAATAACAACGAACAACCATGATAGATTGTTATCCCTTGAAGCTTTGAGGAGAGGTTAGGGTGATACAAACATCGTCTAGGCCACTTGAATCACAAAAAGTCGCTATATTTTTTCGTTTGACCAAAAAGTCAAAGGTAGACCAAAAGGAACTAAATTTTTGTCTAAGAGAAACAACGACTAACCAAGACATATTGTTATCCTTTGAAGCTTTGGGGAGGGCTTGGGGGTAAAACAAACATCCTATAGGCTTCTGGAATTACGAAAAGTCGTTACATTTGTCCGTTTAACTAAAAAGTTAAAGACAGACTAAAAGGAACTAAACTTTCGTCTAAGAGAAACGACAACGAATAACTAAGCCATATTCTCATCCCTTAAATCTTTGGGGAGAGCTTTGGGTCAAACATGATCACTTGCTAAGTTTGTTTGTTTGACCAAAAAGTCAAATATAGACTAAAAGGAACCAAACATTCGTCTAAGAGAAATAACAACGAATAACCATGAGAAATTGTCATCCCTTGAAGTTTTGGGGAGAATTTGGGGTCACACAAACATCTTCTAGGTCTCTTAAATCACGACAAGTCGCTACATTTGTTCATTTGACCAAAAAGTCAAAGATAAACCAAAAGGAACCAAACTTTCGTCTAAGAGAAACAACAATGAATAACTAAGGCATGTTGTCATCCCTTGAAGATTTGAGGCAAGCTTGGGGTCACACAAATATTCTCTAGGCCTTTCGAATAATAAAAACTCACTAAGACTTTCCGTTTGACCAGAAAGTCAAAGATAGACCAATAGGAACCAAACCATTTTCTACGAGAAACAACAACAAATAACTAAGACATATTGTCATCCCTTGATGCTTTGGAGAGAGCTTAGGGTCACTCAAATATCCTCTAGGCTTTCTAAAATCATGAAAAGTTGCTACATTTATTCGTTTCACCAAAAAGTGAAAGATTGATTAAAAAGAACCAAACTTTCATCTAAGAGAAATAACAATGAATAACTAAGATATATTATCATCCCTTAAAACTTTAGGGAGAGCTTGTGGTCACATAAACATTTTATACGCCTCAATAATCATGAAAACTTGCTAAGTTTGTCCGTCTAACAAAAAGTCAAAGAAAGACGAAAAGGAATCAAATTTTCATCTAAGAAAAACAACAATGAATAACCAAGACATATTGCCATCTCATGAAACTTTGGGGAGAGTTTGGGGTCATACAAGCATCCTCTAGGTGTCTCGAATAACGAAAACTCACTAAGTTAGTCCATTTGACCATAAAGTCAAAAATAGACCAAAAGGTAGCAAACTTTTATCTAAGAGAAATAACAACGAATAACCAAGAATATTCTTATCTCATAAAGCTTTGGGGAGAGCCTGGGGTCACACAAACATCGTGTAGGCATCCCAAATTATGAAAACTCGCTAAGTTCATCCATTTGACTATAAAGTCAATGATAGACCAAAAAGAAGGAAACTTCTATCTAAGAGAAACAATAATGAATAACTAAGACATATTGTCATCTCATGAAGCTTTGGGGAGAGGTTGGCGTCACATAAACATCTTCTAGGCCTCTCGAATAATAAAAACTCACTTAGACCTTCTGTTTGACCAAAATGTCAATAATATACCAAAAGGAACCAAACCTTCTTCTAAGAGAAACTACAACGAATAACCAAGAGATATTGTCATCCCTTGATGCTTTGGGGAGAGATTGTGGTCATTCAAACATCTTCTAGGCCTCTCGAATCACAAAAAGTTGCTACATTTATCTGTTTCACCAAAAAGTGAAAGATTGACTAAAAGGAACCGAACTTTCATCTAAGTGAAACAACGAAAAATCACCAAGATGTATTGTCATCCTATAAAGCTTTGGGGAGAGCTTGAGATCACACAAACATACTCTAGCTGTCTCGAATCTCGAAAACTCCTAAGTTCATCCATTTGACTATAAAGTCAAAGATAGACCAAAAGGTAGCAAACTTTCGTCTAAGAGAAATAACAACGAATAACCAAGACATATTCTCATCCCTTGAGGCTTTCGGGTGAGACTGAGGTCACACAAACAACATCTAGGCCACATCAAATCACGAAAACTTGCTATGTTCATCCATTTGACTATAAAGGCAATGATGGACCAAAAGGAAGGAAACTTTTTGTGTAAGAGGAACAATAATGAATAACTAAGACATATTCTCATCCCTTGAAGCTTTGGGATGAGCTTGGGGTCACACAAACATCCTCTAGGCCTGTTAAATCACAAAAAGTCACTAAATTTGTTCAATTGACTAAAAAGTCAAAGATGACCAACAGGAACCAAACTTTGGTCCAAGAAACAACAATTTGGGGAGAGCTTGGGGTCACACAAGCATCCCCTAGTCCTATCAAATCACAAAAAGTTGCTACATTTGTCCATTTGACTATAAAGTTAAAGAAGGACTGAAAGGAGCTAAACTTTCGTCTAAGAGAAGTAACAACGAATAATTAAGGCATATATTCTCATCCCATGAAGCATTGGGGAGAGCTTGAGATCACAAAAACATCCACCAGGTCTCTCGAATCACTAAAAGTAGCTACATTTGTCCGTTTGATCAAAAAGTCAAAGATACACTAAAAAGAACCAAACTTTCGTCCAAGAGAAACAATAACGAATTACGAAGACATATTGTCATCCCTTGAAGATTTGGGAAAAGCATTGGGTCACACAAACATCCTCTAAAACTCTCGAATCACGAAAACTCGCTAAGTCTTTCAGTTTGACCAAAAAGTCAAAAATTAACTAAAAGGAATCAAACTTTCGTCTAAGAGAAACAACAACGAATAATCAAAATATAATCTCATCGCTTGAACCTTTAGCTAGACCGTGGGCTCACACAAACATCTTCTAACCTCTCGAATCACGAAAACTTGCTAAGTTTATCCATTTGACCAAAAAGTCAAAGATACACCAAAAGGAGCCAACCCTCGTCTAAGAGAAACAACAATGAATAACTACGACGTATTCTCATCCCTTGAAGATTTGGAGAGAGCTTAGGGTCACACAAACATCCTCTAGGCCTCTTGACTCCTGAAAAGTTGCTA
This sequence comes from Castanospermum australe, assembly GCA_019955255.1. Classification (NCBI taxonomy): domain Eukaryota; kingdom Viridiplantae; phylum Streptophyta; class Magnoliopsida; order Fabales; family Fabaceae; genus Castanospermum; species Castanospermum australe. The sequence continues at coordinate 25,735 of NSJW01000485.1, forward strand.
TATTTGTCTGTTTCATCGAAGAGAAACAATAACGAATAACCAAGACATATTGTCACCACTTAAAGATTTGGGGAGAGCTAGGGGTCACACAAACATCTTCTAAAACTCTTGAATTACGAAAACTCACTAGGTCTTTCTGTTTGACCAAAAAGTCAAAGATTGACCAAAAGGAATCAAACTTTTGTTTAAGAGAAACAACAACGAATAATCAATACATAATCTCATCCCTTGAAGCTTTAGCGAGACCTTGGGCTCACACAAACATCCTCCAGGCCTCTCGAATCATGAAAACTTGCTATAGTTTGTCCGTTTGACCAAAAAGTCAAAGATACACCACAAGGAACCAACCCTCGTCTAAGAGAAATAACAATGAATAACTACAACATATTCTCATTTCCTGAAGATTTGGGAGAGAGCTTAGGGTCACACAAACATCCTCTAGGTCTCTTGATCCCCAAAAAGTCGCTACATTTGTCCGTTTGATCAAAAAGTTAAAGATAAACCAAAAGGAACTAAACTTTTATCTAAAAAAAACAATAACGAATAACTAAGATATATTGTCATCCCTTGAAGCTTTGGAGAGAGCTTGGGATCACACAAACATCCTCTAGGCCTCTCGACTCTTGAAAAGTAGCCAAGTTCATCCATTTGACCAAAAAGTCAAAGAGAGACTAAATGGAACAAAACTTTAGTCTAAGGGAAAAAATAACGAAAAACAACGGCATATTGTCGTCTCTCGAAGCTTTGGAAAGGGTTTAGGGTCACGCAAACAACTTGTAGGCCTCTCGAATCACAAAAACTTGCTTGGTCTTTCTGTTTAAAGAAAAAGCCAAAGATAAACCAAAAGGAACTAAACTTTCATCTACTAGAAGCAACAACAAACAAAAAAGACATATTGTCAATCCTAGAAGCTTTTGGGAGAGCTTGCAGTCAAACAAACATCCTTTAAGCCCCTCAAATCACGATCAGCTGTTAGGTTTGTCCGTTTGACCAAACACTCAAAGATAAACTAAAAGGAACCAAACTTTCGTCTAAGAGAAATAACAACGAATAACCAAGAGAAACAACATCCTATAGGCCTCTCGAATCACAAAAACTTGCTAAGTTTGTCCATTTAACCAAAAAGCCAAAGATAGACTAAAAGGAATCAAACTTTTGTCTAAATAAGAGAAAAAACAATGAATAACCAAGACATATTCTCATCCTTTGATGCATTTGGGAGAGCTTGGGATCACATAAATATCCACTAGGCCTCTCGAATTATGAAAAGTAGCTACGTTTGTCCGTTTGATTGAAAAGTCAAAGATATGCCAAGAGGAAATGAACTTTCATCTAAGAGAAACAACAAACGAATAACCAAGACATATTCTCATCCCTTAAAGCTTCGGGGAGTGCTTGGAGTCACACAAATATCTTCTAGGCCTCTTGAATCATAAAAACTTGCAAAGTTTGTCCGTTTGACAAAAATGTCAAAGATATACCAAAGGAAAATAACTTTTTGTCTAAGAGAAATAACAATGAATAACCACGGCATATTCTCATCCTTTGAAGCGCTGGGGAAGGTTCGGGGTCACATAAACATTTTCTAGACCTCTCCAATCACTAAAAGTAGCTACATTTTGTCCGTTTGACAAAAAACTCAATGATAGACTAAGAGAAACCAAACTTAGTAACAGAAAAAACAACAAATAACCAAAACATATTCTCATCCCTTGAAGCTGTGGGTGAGCTTGCGTTCACACAAACATCCACTAGTCCTCTTAAATCACGAAAATTGGCTATTTCTCCGTTTGATCAAAAAGTCAAAGACACACCAAAAAGAACCAAACTTTCGTTTAAGAGAAACAACAACGAATAACTTAGACATATTGTCATCGTTAAAACCTTTAGGGAGAGCTTGAGGTTACACAAACATCCTTTTGGCATCTCGAATCATGATCACTTGCTAAGTTCGTCCATTTGACCAAAAAGTAAAAGATAGACCGAAAGGAACAAAACTTTCATCTAAGAGAAATAACAACGAATAACCAAGATATATTCTCATCCCTTGGAGCTTTGGGGGTGAGCTAGGGGTCATACAAACATTCTTTAAGCCTGTCGAATTGTGAAAACAAGCTAAGTTGGTCCGTTTGACCAAAGTGCCAAAGATAGTCCATAAGGAAACTAACTTCCGTCTAAGAGAAACAACAATAAATAACTTAGACATATTTTGATCCCTTGAAGCTTTGGGAAAAGTTTGGGCTCACACAAACATCCTATAGGCCTCTCAAATCACGATCACTAACTAAGTTTGTCCGTTTAACTAAAAAGTCAAAGATAAACTAAAAGGAATCAACCTTTTGTCCTAGACAAACAACAACGAATAGCCAAGACATATTCTCATCCTTTGAAACTTTGGAGAAGCTTGGGGTCACACAAACATCCTCTAGGCCTCCCGAATCAGAAAAAACTTGCTGAGTCTTTTCATTTGACCAAAAAGTAAAAGATAAACTAAAAAGAACTAAACTTTCATCTACTCTACAACAATGAATAATAAAGACATATTGTCAACCCTTGAAGCTTTGAGGAGAACTTGGGATTACACAGACATCCTTTAGGGCTCTTGAATCACGATCACTTGCTAAGTTTGTCCGTTTGATCAAAAACTCAAAGATAGACTAAAAGGAACTAAATTTTTGGTTAAGAGAAACAACAACGAATAACCAGACATATTATCACCCTTTGAAGCTTTTGGGGAGAGCTTGGGCTCACACAAACATCCTCTAGGCCTCTCGAATCACAAAAACTTGCTAAGTTTTTCTGTTTGACCAAAAAGTCAAAGATAGACAAAAAAGAACTAACTTTTCATCTAAGAGAAATAACAGTGAATTCCCATGACATATTCTCATCCCTTGATGCGCTGGGGAAAGCTCAGGGTCACATAAACATCCTCTAGGCCTCTCAAACTACTAAAAATAGCTATATTTGTCTGTTTGATCAAAAAGTCAAAGATAGACCAAAAGGAACTAAACTTTCGTCTAAGAGAAACAATAATGAATAACTAAAATATATTCTCATCTCTTGAAGCTTTGGGGAGTGCTTGGGCTCACTAGGCCTCTCAAATCACAAAAAGTAGCTACATTTGTCTGTTTGATCAAAATGAAAATCGTAGAACAAAAAGGAGCTAAACTTTCATCTGAGAGAAACAACAACCAATAACCAAGACAAATTGTCATCTCTTGAAGCTTTAGGGAGAGTTTGGGGTCACACAAACATCCTCTAGGCCTCGCGAATAATGATCACTAGCTAAGTTTGTCCATTTGACTAAAAAGTCGAAGATAGACTAAAAGGAACCAAACTTTCGAATATGAGAAACAACAACGAATAACCAAGACAATTTTCTCATCCCTTGAAGCTTTAGGGGGAGAACTTGGGGTCACACAAACATCCTCTTGGTCTCTTGAATCGTGAAAGGTCGGCACATTTGTCCGTTTCCCTAAAAAGTCAAAGATAGACTAAAAGGAACTAAATGTTCGTCTAAGAGAAATAATAACGAATAACCTAGACATATTATCATCTCTTGAAGCTTTGGGGAGAGCTTGGTGCCACACAAATATCCTCTTGGGCACTCGAATCACGATCAGTTGCTAGGTTTGCCCATTTGGCCAAAAAGTGAAATATAGACCAAAAGGAACCAAACCTTCATCTAAGAGAAATAACAACAAATTACTGACACATATTGTCATCCCTTGAAGCTTTGGGGAGAGCTTGGGTTCACTCAAACACCCTCTAGGCCTCTTGAATCACGAGAAATTGCCACATTTGTCTGTTTGACCGAAAAGTCAAAGATTGACCAACAGTAACTAAACTTTCGTTTAGGAGTAACAACAATGAATGACCAAGATATATTGTCGTCCCTTGAAGCCTTGGGAGAGCTTGGGTTTACACAAACATCCTCTAGGCCTCTCGAATCACAAACACTCGCTAAGTCTCTCTGTTTGATCAAAAAGTCAACGATAGACCGAAAGGAATCAAACTTTCATTTAAGAGAAATAACAATGAATAGCCAAGGCATATTGTCATGCCTTGAAGCTTTTGGAAGTGTTTAGGCTCACACAAACATTCTCTAGGCCTCTCGAATCACGGTAACTTGCTAAGTCTTTCCGTTGGACTGAAAAGTCAAAGATAGACCAAAGGAACCAAACTTTCGTCTAAGAGAAACAACAACGAATAATTGAGACATATTCTCATCCCTTAAAGCTTTGCGTAGAGTTTGGGGTCACACAAACATCCTGTAAGCGTCTCGAATCACGAAAACATGCTAAGTTTGTCCGTTTGACAAAAATGTCACAGATAGACCAAAAGGAGCCAAACTTTCATTTAAGAGAAACAACAACGAACAACCAAGACATAGTCTCACTCCTTGAAGCTTTCGGGAGAGTTTGGGGTCACACAAATATCCTTTAGGCCTCTGAAGCCACAAAAACATGCTAAGTTTGTCTGTTTGACCGAAGTGTTAGAGATAGACCAAAAGGAGCCAAACTTTCATCTACAATAAACAACAAAGAATAACCAAGACATATTGTCATCCCTCGAAGCTTTGAGAAGAGCTTGGTGTCACATAAACCTGCTCTAGGTATCTCAAATCACGAAAACATGCTAAGCCTTGCTGTTTGACCAAAAAGTCAAAGATAGACTAAAGGGAACTAACCCTTCTTCTAAGAGTAACAACAACGAATAACCAAAGCACATTATCATTTTTTGAAGCTTTGGGGAGAGCTTGGGTTCACTCAAACATCCTTTAGGCCTCTTAACTCACGAAAATTTGTTAACTTTTGTCCGTTTCACCCAAAAGTCAAAGAAAGACCAAAAGGATCTAAACTTTCATCTAAGAGAAACAACAATGAATAACCATGACATATTCTCATCTGTTAAAGCTCTGGGAGAGCTTGGAGTCACCCAAACATCATCTATGCCTCTCGAATCTTGAAAAGTAGCTACATTTGTCCGTTTGATAAAAAAATTCAATGATAGACCAAAAGGGAACAAACTTTCACCTAAGAGAAATGACAACGAATAACCAAGATATATTGTCAACCCTTATAGCTTTGAGGAAAGCATAAGGTTACACAAATATCTTGTTAGCCTCTCGAATCACGATCACTTACAAAGTTTGTCCGTTTTACTAAAAAGTCAAAGACAAACTAAAATGAACTAAACTTTCATCTAAGAGAAACAGCGAATAATCAAGACGTATTGTCAATCCTTGAAGCTTTTGGGAGATTTTGGGATCACAAGAACATTCTTTAGGCCTCTTGATTCACGAAAACTCGTTAAGTCTTTTCGTTTGAGAAAAAAGTCAAAGATAGACCAAAAGGAACCAAACTTTAGTAAGAGAAACAAGAGCAAATAATAAACATATTGTTATCCCTTGAAACTTTGGGGAGAGCTTGGGGTCACACAAACATCTCTAGGCCTCTCGAATCACGAAAACTTTTAAAGTTTGTCGGTTTGACCACAAAAGTCAAAGATACACTAAAAGGGAAGCAAACTTTCATCTAAGAAGAATGACAACAAATATCCATGACATATTTTCATCCTTTGAAGATTTGGAAATGTTTGTGTCACCCCTTGAGGCTTTGGGAGAGCTTGGTTTCGCATAAACATCCTCTAACTACCTCAAATCATGAAATGTCGTTACAATTACTAATTTGACCAAAAAGTCAAAGATACACCAAAAGAAACTAAACTTTTGTCTAAGATAAACAACAACGAATAATCAAGACGTATTGACATCCGTTGAAGATTTGGGCACAGCTTGGGGTCACACAAACATCGTTTAGGCCCCTCGAATCCCGAAAACATGCAAAGTCTTTCTGTTTGACCAACAAGTCAAAGACAGATCAAAAGGAACTAAACTTTCGTCTAAGAGAAACAACAACGAATAACCAAGACATATTGTCATCCCCTCAAGCTTTGGGGAGAGCTTGGGGCCACACAAACATCCTCTAGTCCACTTAATCAAAAACACATGCTAAGTTTGTCCATTTGACCAAAAAGTTAAAAATAGATCAAAAGAAACTAAACTTTTGTCTAAGTGAAACAACAATGAATAACCAAGACATATATTCATCCCTTCTAACTTTGGGAAGAGCTTGGGTCACACAAACATCCTCTAGACCTCTCGAATTACAAAAACATGCTAAGTCTTTTCGTTTGACCAAAAAGTCAAAGATACACCAAAAGAAACCAAACTTTTGTCTAAGGGAAACAACAATGAATAACCAAGACATATTGATATCCGTTGAAGATTTGGGCACAGCTTGCGGTCACGCAAACATCGTTTAGGCCTCTCGAATCCCAAAAACACGCAAAGTCTTTCCCTTTGACCAAAAAGTCAAAGATAAATCAAAAGGAACTAAACTTTCGTCTAAGAAAAACGGCAAAGAATAACCAAGACATATTGTCATCTTTTGAAGCTTTGGGGAGAGCTTGGGGCCACACAAATATCCTCTAGTAATCTTGAATCAAAAAAACATTCTAAGTTTGTCCGTTTGACTAAAAAGTCAAAGATAGACCAAAAAGAACTAAACTTTCGTCTAAGTGGAGCAACAATGAATAACCAAGACATATTCTCATCCCTCGAAACTTTGGAGAGAGCTTGGTTCACACAAACATCCTCTAGGCCTCTCGAATCACAAAAACACACTAAGTTTTTTGTTTGACCAAAAAGTCAAAGATAGACCAAGAGGAACCGAACTTTCGTCTAAGAGAAATACACAACGAGCAACCAAGACATATTCTCATCCCTTGAAGCTTTTGGGAGAGCTTGGGGTTGCACAAACATCATCTATGCCTTTGGAATTGTAAAAAGATGAAGGAATTGTCTGTTTGGAGGAAAAGTCAAAGATAGATCAAAAGAAACTAAACTTTCATCCAAGAGAAACAACAAAGAATAACCAAGACATATTGTCATCCTTTGAAGTTTTGGGGAGAGCTTAGGGTTTCACAAACATCCTCTAGGCCATTCAAATGATGAAAAGTAGCTACATTTACCTGTTTTACCAAAACGACAAAGATAGACGAAAAGAAACCAAACATTCGTCTAAGAGTAACAACAATGAATAACCAAGACATATTCTCATCCCTTGAAGATTTGAGCAGAGCTTTTCGAATCACGAAAACTCGTTAAGTTCATTCATTTGACCATAAAGTCAAAGTTGACCAAAAGTAAGCAAAGTTTCGTCTAAGAGTAACAATAAAGAATAACCAAGACATATTGCCATCTCTTGAAGGTTTGGGGAGAGCTTGGTGTCACACAAACATCTTCTAGGCATGTCGAATCACGAAAACTTGCTATGCCTTGCCGTTTGGCCAAAAAGACAAAGATAGACCAAAAGGGACAAAACCTTTGTCTAAAGTAACTACAGTGAATAACCAAGAGACATTGTCATTCCTTGAAGTTTTGGATAGAGCTTGGGGTCGCTCCAACATCCTCCAGGCCTCTCAAACCAGGAAAAGTTGCTACACATTTGTCTATTTCACCAAAAAGTCAAACATAGATCAAAAGAATCCAAACTTTCGTATCAAAGAAACAACAATATATAACTCTGACATATTCTCATCCGTCGAAGCTCTTGGGAGAGCTTGGGGTCACAAAAACATTCTCTACGCCTCTTGTATCACAAAAAGTAGCTACATTTGTCCATTTGACCAAAAAGTCAAAGATAGGGCAAAAGGAACCAAACTTTCTTTTAGGAGCAACAATAATGAATAACCAAGACATATTGTCATCCCTTGAAGCTTTGGAGAGAGCTTGGAGCCACACAAACATTCTCTAGTAATCTCGAATGAAAAAAACATGCTAAGTTTGTCAGTTTGACTAACAAGTCAAAGATAGACCAAAAAGAACTAAACTTTCGTCTAAGTGAAACAATAATAAATAACCAAGACATATTCTCATCCCTTGAAGCTTTGAGGAGAGCTTGGTTCACACAAACATCCTCTAGATCTCTTGAATCACAAAAATACGCTAAGTCTTTTCGTTTAAGCAAAAAGTCAACGATAGACCAAAAGGAATCGAACTTTCATTTAAGAGAAACACACAACGAGCAACCAAGACATATTCTCATCCCTTGAAGCTTTGGGGAGAGCTTGGGGTTGCACAAAACATCATCTATGCCTTTGGAATTGCAAAAAGATGCAGGAATTATTTGTTTGGAGAAAAAGTCAAAGATTGAAAAAAAAAAAAACTAAACTTTCATCTAAGAGAAACAACAACGAATAACCAAGACATATTATCATCATTTGAAGTTTTGGGGAGAGCTTAGGGTTTCACAAACATCCTCTAGACCTTTCAAAAGATGAAAAGTTGCTACATTTTTCTGTTTTACCAAAAAGACAAAGATAGACCAAAAGGAACCAAACCATTGTCTAAGAGTAACAACAATGAATAACCAAGACATATTCTCATCCCTTGAAGATTTGGGCAGAGCTTTTCAAATCACGAAAACTTGCTAAGTTCATCCATTTGACCATAAAGTCAAAGTTGACCAACAGTAAGCAAAGTTCCATCTAGGAGTAACAATAAAGAATAACCAAGACATATTGTCATCTCTTGAAGGTTTGGGGAGAGCTTGGTGTCACACAAACTTCCTGTAGGCATGTCGAATCACGAAAACTTGCTATGCCTTGCCGTTTGACCAAAAATACAAAGATGTACTAAGAGGGACCAAACCTTCGTCTAAGAGTAACAACAACGAATAACCAAGGCACATTGTCATCCCTTGAAGTTTTGGAGACAGCTTGAAGTCACTCAAACATCCTCCAGGCCTCTCAAACCAGGAAAAGTTGCTACACATTTGCTATTTCACCAAAATGTCAAACATAGATAAAAAGAATCCAAACTTTCGTATAAAAGAAACAATAATAAATAACTCTGACATATTCCCATCCGTTGAAGCTCTTGGGAGAGCTTGGGGTCACAAAAACATTCTCTGGGCCTCTTGTATCACAAAAAGTAGCTACATTTGTCCATTTGACCAAAAAGTCAAAGATAGAGCAAAAGAAATCAAACTTTCTTCTAGGAAAAACAACAATGAAGAACTAAGACATATTGTTATCCCTTGAAGCCTTGGGGAGAGCTTGGGGTCACTCAAAATCTTCTTGGCCTCTCGAATCACGAAAAGTTGCTACATTTGTCCATTTGACTAAAAAGTTAAAGATTGGCCAAAAAGAACCAAACTTTTGTCTCCTTGAAGATTTGGGGACAGCTTGGGGTCATACAAACATCCTCTAAGCATGTTGAATCACGAAAACTTGCTAACCCTTGCCGTTTGACCAAAAAGACAGATTTGGGGAGAGCTTCAGGTCGCACAAACATCATCTATGCATCTGGAATCAAAAAAAGTTGTTGTATTTGTCCGTTTGATAAAAAGTCAAAGATATACCAAAAAAAACCAAACTTTCATCTGAGAGAAATGACAACGAATAACCAAGACATATTGTCATCCCTTGAACCTTTGGGGAGAGGTTGGGGTCATTAAAATATCCTCTACGCCTCTCGAATGATGAAAAATTCCTAAATTTTTTCGTTTGCCCAAAAAGTCAAAGATAGACCTAATGGAACTAAACTTTCAGCAAAGAGAAACAATAATGAATAACCAAGACAAATTCTCATCCCTTCTAGTTTTGGGGAGAGCTTGGGATCACACAAACATTCTCTAGACCTCTTGAATCACAAAAACTTGCCAAGACTTTCTGTTTTACCAAAAAGTCAAAGTTAGACCAAAAGGAACTAAACTTTTGCCTAAGAGAAACAACAATTAACCAAGACATATTGTCAACCCTTAAAGATTTGAGGAGAGCGTGGTGTCACACAAACATCCACAATAAATTGTTATCCCTTGAAGCTTTGGGGAGGGCTTGGGGTCAGACAAATATCCTCTAGGCCTCTTAAATGACAAAAAGTCCCTACATTTGTTCATTTGACCAAAAAGTCAAAGATAGATCAAAAAAAATCAAACTTTGGTTAAAGAAACAACAACGAATAACCAAGACATATATTCATACCTTGAAGCTTTGGGAAGAGCTTGGGATCACATAAACATTCTCTAGGCCTATCAAATCACGAAACGTTGCTACATTTGTCCGTTTGACTAAAAAGTCAAAGATGAACTAAAAGGAACCAAACTTTCGTCTAAAAGAAATGACAACAAATAACCAAGACATATTATCTTCCCTTAAAGGTTTGGGGAGAGCATGGGGTCACACAAATATTCTCTTGGTCTCTCGAATCACAAAAACTTGCTATCTTTGTCCATTGGACCAAACAATCAAAGATAAAACAAAAAGAATCAAAGTTTCGTCTAAAAGAAACAATAATGAATAACCAAGATATATACTCATCCCTTGTAGCTTTGGGGAGAGCTTGGGGTCTCACAAACATCCTCTAGGCCTCTCGAAGTACAAAAACTCGTTAAGCCTTTTCGTTTGATCAAAAAGTAAAAGATAGATTGAAAAAAAGCAAACTTTCGTTTAAGAGAAGCAATAACGAATAACCACAACATATTGTCATCCCTTGAAACTTTGGGAGAGCTTGGGGATCACGCAAACATCCTTTAAGTCTCTCGAATTACAAAAACTTGCTATGTCTTTTCATTTGACCTAAAAGTCAAAGATAAACCAAAAGGAACCAAATTTTCATCTAAGAGAAAGAATAACGGATAACCAACACATATTGTCATCCCTTGTCTGTTTGATGAAAAAGTCAAAGATAGACTAAAAGGAACCAGACTGTCACCTAAGAGAAATAACAATGAATAAGTAAGATATATTTACATCCCTTGAAGATTTGGGAAGAGCTTGCGGTCACACAAACATCCTCTAGTTCTCTCAGAGCACGAAAGCTCGCTAAGTTTTTCTGTTTGACCAAACAGCCAAAGATAGACTAAAAGGATCCAAACTTTTACCTTAGAGAAACAACAACGAATAACCAAGACATATTGTCAAATGTTCAAGCTTTGGGGAGAGCTTGGGATCACACAATCTTCCTCTATGTCTCTCGAATCATGATCACTTGCTATGTTTGTCCGTTTAACAAAAAGTCAAAGATAGACCAAAAGGAACCAAACTTTTGTCTAAGAGGAACAAGAGCTAGTAACCAAGATGTATTGTCATTCCTAGAAGCTTTGGGGAGAGGTTTGGGTAACTCATGATGCAATGAAGTTACGACGTTAAAGAATCCGGTCCAAGTCCCAATTGGTTCAGTTACGAGAGCTCAGGCAAAGAAATTCAAGGAAGTACTCAACGGGCTGATTCAAGAAATCTGGTTTCAATCAAATTTACGGCCCATTGAGCATAGCCCACGTTTTCAACAGAGAAGTATCAATGTGGTTCAGACTCTAGAAGATTCTGATCAAGATCCAACCTAATTGCAGTAGCAAATCTGCATGATTTGGGAGGTAATTGCAGCAGCAAATCTGCATGATTTGGGGGCTGAATTTTGATGCATTTTGAGCTGGGTTCATTGCCAAGTATCTTTTTATAAACTTTCCTTTATTTATTAGGGTTGATTGATTTAATCAGATACTTTCCTTTATTTATTAGGGTTGATTGATTTAATCAAATACTTTCCTTTATTTGTTAGGGCTGATTGGTTTGTTTTAAGGGTGTAATCATACATTTTGTAAACTTTCCTTTTTTCTTTTAAGTGTGTTTAATTCTGGTGGTATTGTAATCAGTATATTTAAAGGAAACAACACAGTTTTATTCACGAAATTGAGAGTTTTTCTTTGGTTCTTTGAAGAACTATTCGAACTTATCAGAATCATTCCGTGGCGTTCACAATTCGACTTATCAAACAGAATTTCCACCGCCGTTTGTGGCATCTTCAATATACCAAAATTCTTACCTCTGCATAGATAACCGGTCTAGGTTTGCCATCAAAAAATCTGATTGTAGAACAGTCATGGTACCTTAGTTCGTTGACGGGTCTCGTTATTCTTGGCGAGGTTCGCATCATTTGGTAATTAGAGCTTTGGTTCTAAATCAGGTTTGCCTATCCTCTACTTTTTGTCTTTCCATTGATTTCCACCTAGGGTTTTAAAAAAAAACAGAGAGGGATCCAGGAAAAAAAAAAATTCGTCAAAAAAAAATTCAAAAAAAATTCGTCAAAAAAATAATTCATATTTCCAAAAACTTCATCAGTCGTTGTTTCTTTGTATTTATGCTGTCCTTGTTGTTTTTACTTTTGAATTGCTACAAGTTATTCGATATTGTCTGATTAGTTTAAAAAAGAACTGAGAGAAATATCGAGTGGAAAAAGGCAGGAGTGGTGAGCATAGTAGAGGGTAAAAGCCGAATTGTTTTGAGTGAAATACAAGTGAAATCGAGTGAATCATTCTATGAGTGAAACACGTGAGGGAGTGTCGTGAGGTCCATTGCATTTTGTTCCTAACCTTATTTTGCAGATCAACAATGTCTCATAACAGTGGTGATAGTGCTCAAGGAGTGGCTGATCCAAAGTTGTCGTGGAGGCTATGGTGGAAGAGGTGAGAAGAATGATGAGGAGTGAATTGGAGCAGGTGCATGAACGGTTGGATAGGGTAGAGAATGTACGTATGGTGAAGCAACAAAACATTCATAACCCGCTTAGAAGGGAAAGAGTTCAATCGAGGAAAGTAAGGGATAAGGACGACGAGTATTACGGGGCTAGTTATGATAGAGAAGATTGAAATTCAGTGGGTAGTCCTAGGAGATATGGGTAGTTTAGAGAAGTTTGGAACCAGGAAGATAATAATTTGGGCAGTATTCCTTCATTTCAAGGAAAGAATGAGGCTATGTTGAATGGAAGAAGAAGGTGGAGTTGGTATTCAATTGCCACAACTATTCCGAGATGAAGAAGGTAAAACTTGCTACCATTGAGTTTTATGATTGTGCTACTATTTGGTGGGATTAGTTAGTGTTGAACCGGCAGCGAAATAGAGAGCGTCCGGTTGAGATGTGAGAAGAGATGAAAACAGTGATGAGAAGAGGGTTTGTACCCAGCCATTACTACCAGGAGTTGTACCAGAAACTGCAAAGCCTTAGACAATGTAATCGGAGTGTGGAGGATTATTATCAAGAGATGCAATTTGCTATGATTCGGGCTAATGTAGAAGAAGATCGAGAGGCTACTATGGCAAGGTTTTTGCATGCCTTAAATCAAGAAATTTGTGATAAAGTGGAGATGCAGCATTACGTGGAGTTGGAAACCAAGTTACACGTGCAGTACATAGTTCGGGTTCTTCTCTATAGAAACTGAGTTATGTAAAGAAAGAAGAAAGCCCAGCTGCAAAACCTAAAACTAAGCCAAAACAAGAAACAACCGGCCATGGTTCTCAAGGTAAATTTGACCCTTCTACATCTCAAAATCGTGATATTAAATGTTTCAAATGTCCAGGCAGGGGTCACATAGCAAGCCAATACCCGAACAAAAGAGTCATGGTGACACGAGATAATGCTGAGATTGAAACCGACTCTATACCACCATTGGAGGACGCAGATGAGGAAGAATATGCAACCGAAGGAGAATTATCGGTTACAAGAAGAGCTTTAAGCTTGCAGGTCAAAGAAGATGAAGAAGTGCAGCGTGAAAACATCTTTTATACTAGATGCCACATACAAAACAAGGTATGTAGTGTGATTATTGATGGAGGAAGTTGTACTAATATTGCTAGTACTACTTTGGCGGAAAAATTGGGGCTGCCAACAATTAAACATCCCCAACCTTGTAAATTGCAATGGCTCAATGATAGTGGAGAGTTAAGGGTGACTAAACAGGTGTTAGTGTCATTCTGCATTGGAAAATATGAAGATGAAGTTTTTGTACAATGTAGTTCCGAAGCAAGCTAGACACTTGTTATTAGGCTGACCTTGGCAATTTGATTGGCATGCTAAGCATGACAGCTTTACCAACAAATACTCTTTTGTGCTCAATTAGCGAACCATCACTCTAGTTTTGATGACACCGAAACAAGTTTATGAAAATCAAGTGAGATTACAGAGAGAAAATGATCAAAAGAAAGAGAGTGATCAAAAGAAAAAGAGTGAAAGTGAACAAAAAAAAAGGGTGAAAATCAGAGAGAGGACGACAAAAATGAGAGAGTAAAAAAAAACCAAAATTAGGCCATTGAGAGAAAATCAGAGAGAGAATAAAAGAATTTCTATGCAAAAGCGAGTGAAATTAAGCGAGTAATGTTTGCAAATCAGCCAATGCTTTTGTAGAAAGAGACGCTTTTCAAGACTAATGAAATTGATCCCGCTTTGATGATGTAATTTCCGAGGATATTCCACATGGTTTACCACCTATTCGAGGGATTGAACATCAAAATTAGGCCTCTTGAATCAAGAAAACTTGATATGTTTGTCTGTTTGAGAAAAAAGTCAAAGCTAAATAAAAAAGAACCAAACTTTTGTCTAAGAGAAGCAACGAATAACCAAGATATTTTCTCATCGCTTGAAGCTTTGAGGAGAGCATGGGGACACACAAACATCCTCTAGGCCTCTCGAATCATGAAAAGTCACTACATTTGTCTGCTTGTCAAAAAATTGAAAGATAAAACGAAAGGAACTAAACTTTCGCTTAAGAGAAATAATAATGAATAACAATGACACATTCTCATGCCGTGAAGCTATGGAGAGAGCTTGGGGTCACATAAACACCCTCTAAGCCTCTGACTCACAAAAACTCGTTATGTCTTTCCGTTTGACCAAAAAATTAAAGATAAACTAAAAAGAACCAAATTTTCTTTTAAGAGAAATAACAACGAATAACCAAGACATATTCTCGCCTGTTGAAGCTTTGGGAAGAGCTTGGGGTCACACAAATATTCACTACTCGAATCATGATAACTTGTTAGGTTTGTCCATTTGACCAAAAAGTCAAAGATAGACTAAAAAGTAGCAAACTTTCGTCTAAGACAAATAACAACGAATAACTAGAACTAATTTTCATCCCTTAAAGCTTTGGGGAGAGCTTGGGGTCACACAAACATCCTCTAAGCCTCTTGAATCATGGAAAGTCATTATATTTGTCCTTTTGACTAAAAATCTAAAGATAGAACCAAAGGAATCAAACTTTTCTCTAACAGAAACTACAATGAATAACCAATACATATTCTCATCCCATGAAGCTTTGGGGAGAGCTTGGGTCATACAAACATTCTTTAGGCCTCTCGAATCACGAAAACTCACAAACTTTGTCTATTTGAACATAAAGTCAATGATAGATCAATAGGAAGCAAATTTTTGTCTAAGAGAAACAACAACGAATAACCAAGCCATATTCTCATCTCTTGAAGTTTTGGGGAGAGATGAGGGTCACTCAAATATCTTCTAGGCCTCTCGAATCACACAAACTTACTAACTTTGTCTATTTGACCAAAAAGTCAATGATAGACCAAAAGGAACCAAACTTTTGTCTAAGAGAAATAGCAACGAATAACTAATATATTTCTCATCCCTTGAAGCTTTGGGGAGGGCCTGGGCTGGTTAAAAATCCTCTGCGCTTCTTCAATCACGAAAACTCACTTGAAGATTTCGGGAGAGCTTGGGGTCACACAAACATCCTCTAAGCCTCTTGTATCCCAAATAGTTGCTACATTGTCCGCTCGACCAAAAAGTCAAAGATAGTCCAAAAGGAACCAAACTTTCATTTAAGAGAAACAATAATGAATAACGAAGACATATTGTCATCCCTTGAAGCTTTGGGGAGAGCTTGGGGTCACTCAAGCATCCTCTAGGCCTCTCAAATCTTGAAAACTCGTTAAGTTTGACCGTTTGATCAAAATGTCAAAGATAGACTAAAAGGAACCAAACTGTCACATAAGAGAAACAACAACGAATAATCAAGGCATATTGTCATCCTTTGAAGCTTTGGGGAGAGCTTGGAGTCACACAAACATCCTCTATGCCACTTGAATCACGAAAACTCACTAAGTTTGTCCAGACCAAAAGGAACCAAACTTTCGTCTAAGTGAAACAATAATGAATAACCAAAACATATTTTCATCTTTTGAAGCTTTGGGGAGAGCTTGAGGTCACACGAACATCCTCTAGGCCTCTCGAATCACGGAAACTCGCTCAGTTTGTCCGTTTGGCCAAAATGTCAAAGATAGACTAAAAGGAGCCAAACTTTCATCCAAGAGAAACAACAACCAATAACCAAGACAATTTGTCATCCCTTGATGTTTAGGGAAAGCTTAGGGTCACCCAAACGCCCTTTACCCCTCTCGAATGACGAAAAGTTGCTACATTTGTCTATTTGACCAAAAAGTCAAAGATAAAACAAAAGGAACCAAACTTTTGCCAAAACGAAATAACAAGGAAAAACCAAGACATATTCTCTTCCCTTGAAGCTTTGAGTAGGGCTTGGTGTCAAGTAAATATCCTCTAGGCCTATCGAATCACGAAAAGTTGCTACATTTGTCCGTTTGGTCAAAAAGAGAAAGATACACCAAAAGGAACCAAACTTTCGTGTAAGAGAAATATCAACGAATAACCAAGACATATTCTGATCCCTTGAAGCATTGAGGAGAGCTAGGAGTCACACAAACATCCTCTACACCTCTCAAATCTTGAAAACTTGCAATGTTCGTTCCTTTCACCAAAATGCCAAAGATAGACCAAAAGGAACTAAACTTTTGTCTAAGAGAAACAACAACGAATAACCAAGACATATTGTCATCCCATGAATCTTTGGGGAGAGATTGGGGTCACACAAACACCCTCTAGGCCCTCGAATCCCAAAAACCCGCTAAGTTCGTCCGTTTGACCAAAATGTCAAAGATAAACTAAAATGAACCGAAGTTTTATCCAAGAGAAACAACAACGAATAACCAAGACATATTGGGTTCACACAAATATCCTCTTCGGCTCTCGAATCAACAAAAGTCGGTACATTTGTCCGTTTAGGCAAAAAGTCCAAGATAGACTAAAAAGAACTAAACTTTCGTTTAAGAGAAGCAACAACAAATAACCAGGACATATTCTCATCCGTTGAAGATTTGGGGAGAGGTTGGTGTCACATAAATATCCTCTAGGCCTCCTGAATCATGAAAAGTTGCTACATTTGTTTGTTTCACTAAAAAGTCAAAGATAGACCAAAAGGAACCAAACTTTTGTTTAAGAGAAGCAACAACGAATGACCAGGACATATTCTCAACCCTTGAAGATTTGGGGAGAGATTGGGATCACACAAACATCCTTTAGCCTCTCGAATCACGAAAAGTTGCTACATTTGTCTGTTTGACCAAAAAGTCAAAGATAAAATAAAAAGAATCAAACTTTCATCTAAGAGAAATAACAACAAATAAACAAGACTTATGGCCATCCATTGAAGCTTTGGCTAGAGTTTCGGGTATCACAAACATCCTTTAGGCCTCTCAAATCACTAAAACTTGCTAAGTTCGTCAAAGATAGACCATGATATACTTCTCATCCCTTAAAGCTTTTGGGAGAAATCTGGGGTCACACAAACATCCTTTAAATCTCTCGAATCACGGAAACTCATCAAGTCTTTTCGTTTGACCAAACAGTCAACGATAAACTAAATGGAATGAAACTTTCGTCCAAGAGAAATAGTAACAAATACCCAAGACATATTGTCATCCCTTGATGCTTTAGGGAGAGCTTGGGGTCACACAAACATTCTGTAGGCCTCTCAAATCATGAAAACATGCTATGTTTGTCCTTTTGACCAAAAAGTCAAAGATAGATCAAAAGGATCTAACCTTTCGTCTAAGAGAAACAACAACGAATAACCAGGACATATTCTCATCCCTTGAAGTTTTTGGGAGAGCTTGGGGTCACACAAACATCTTCTAGGCCTCTTGTACCACGAAAAGTGGCAACATTTGTTCGTTTACCCAAAAAGTCAAAGATAGATAAAAGGAAACCAAACATTTTGCGTAAGAGAAACAACAACGAATAACCAAGACATATTCTCATCCCTTGAAGCTTTGGAGAGAGCTTGTGGTCATACAAATATCCTCTAGGCCTATCGAATTATGAAAACTTGCTAAGTCTTTCCGTTTGACCAAAAAGTCAAAGATAGATCAGAAGGAACCAAACTTTTATCTTAGAGAAACAACAATGAATAACCAAGACATATTGTCATTCCTTGAATCTTTGGGGAGAAATTGGGGTTTCACAAACATCTTCTAGGCCTGACAAATCACAAAAACTTGCTAAGTTTGTCCGTTTGACAAAAAAGTCAAACATAAGCCAAAATAAACAAAACTTTCCTCTATGAGAAACAACAATGAAAAACTAAGACATATTGACCCTGGAAGCTTTGGGTAGAGCTTCGGGTCACACAGACACCCTCTAGAACTTCAAATCATGAAAAGTGGCTAAATTTGTCCGTTTGGTCAAAAAGTCAAAGAAAACACAAAAAGAACCAAACTTACGTCTAAGAGAAACAAAAACGAATAGCCAAGATATATTGTCATCCCTTGAAGCTTTGGGGAGAGCTTCAGGTCACAGAATCATCCTCTTGGCCTCTTGAATGACGATCACTTGCTAAGTTTGTCCGTTTGACCAAAAAGTCAAAGCTAGGCCAAAAGCAACTAAACTTTCGCCTATGATAAACAATAACAAATAACTAAGACATATTGTCATTGTTTGAAGATTTGGGGAGAGCTTGGGGTAACACAAACATCCTCTAGCTTTCTCAAATCACGAAAAGTTGCTACATTTATCCGTTTGACTAAAATGTCAAAGATAGACCAAAGAAACTAAAGTTTTGTCTTAGAGAATCAACAACAAATAACTAAGACATATTATCATCCCTTGAAGCTTTGGGAAGATCCTGGGGTCACACTCGAGGCTACTCGAAACACGAAAACTTTCTAAGTTCGTCCATTTGACCATAAAGTAAAAAATAGGCCAAAACGAACCAAATTTTTGTCTAAGAGAAGCAACAATAAATAACCAAGACATTTTGTCCTCCCCTAAAGCTTTAGGAGAGCTTGGGCTCACACAAACATCCTCTAAGCTCTCGAATGACGATCACTTGCTATGTTTGTTTGTTTGACCAAAAAGTCAAAGATAGGCCAAAAAGGACTAAACTTTCGTCTATAAGAAACAATAACGAACAACTAAGACATATTCTCATCATTTGAATATTTGGGGAGAGCTTGTGGTCACACAAACATCCTCTAGGCTTCTCAAAACACGAAAACTTGCAAAGTTCGTTCGTTTGACCATAAAGTCAAATATAGACCAAAATGAACTAAACTTTCATATAAGAAAAACAACGAATAACCTAGATATATTGTAATTCCTTGAAACTTTGGCAAGAGTTTCGGGTGACACAAACATCCTCTAGATTATTGTCAAACTTTGCTACATTTGTTACATTTGCCTGTTTGACTAGAAAGTTAAAGATGGACCAAAAGGAATTAAACTTTCGTTTAAGAGAAATAACAACAGATAACCAAGATTATATGACTCTTGAAGCTTTGGGGAGAGCGTGGGCCACACAAATATCCTCTAGATCTCTCGAATCATAAAATTCTGCTAAGTCTTTTCGTTTGATCAAAATGTCAAAGAGAGACCAAAAAGAACCAAACTTAAGTCTAACAAAAAGAATAACGAATAACCAAGATATATTGTCATCCATCGAAGCTTTTGGGAGAGTTTGGCATCGTACAAACATCCTTTACGCCTCTCAAATCATGAAATATCCTTATATTTGTCCGTTTGACTAAAAAGTCAAAGATAGACAGTGGAACCAAACTTTCGTCTAAGAAAAATAATAACGAATAACTAAGACATGTTCTCATCCCTTGAAGATTTGGGGAGAGCTTGGGTACAACATAAAACCTTTAGGCCTTTTGAATCACGAAAATTTGCTACATTTATCTGTTTGACTAAAAAGTCAAAGATATACCAAAAGGAACCAAACGTTCATTTTAAGAGAAACAACAACGAGTAACCAAGACATATTGTCATCCCTTGAAGATTTCGGGAGAGCATGGAGTTACACAAAACATCCTCTAGGCCTCTTGAAATGAGAAAAGTCGTTGCAATTGTCCGTTTGATGAAAAAGTCAAACATATACTAAAAGGAACTAAACTTTTCTAAGAGAAATAACAATGAATAACCAAGATATATTCTTATCCCTTGAAGCTTTGGGTGAGCATGGGGTCACACAAACATCCTCTAGGCATATCAAATTATGGAAACTTGTTAAGTTCATCCCTTGACCATAAAGTCTAGGACAGACCAAAAGGAAGCAAACCTTCGTCTAAGAGAAATAACAACGAATAATCAATACATATTCTGATCCCATGAAGCACTAGAGAGAGCTTGGAGCCACACAAACATTTGTTAGGCCTCCTAAATCACGATCACTTACTAAGTTTGTCCGTTTTACCCAAAAGTCAAAGATAGACCAAACAGAACTAAACTTTCATCTAAGAGAAATAACAAAGAATAACCAAGACATTGTCATCCCTTGAAGCTCTAGGGAGAGCTTGGGGTCACTCAAACATCCTTTAGGCTCTCAAATCACAAAAAGTTGCTACACATTTGTCTGTTTGACCTAAAACTCAAAGATAGGCAAAAGGAAACTAAACTTTTGTCTAAGAGAAATAACATTGAATAACAAAAACATATTCTCATCCCTTGAAGCTCTGGGGAGAGCTTGGGGTCTCGCGAACAACTACTAGACGTCTCGATTCACGAAAAGTAGCTACACTTGTCCGTTTGATCAAAAAGTCAATGATAGACAAAAAGAAACAAAACTTTTATCTAAGAGAAATAATAATAAATAACTAAAACATATTCTCATCCCCTCAAGATATGGGGAGAATTTGGGGTCACACCAACATCCATTAGGCCTCTTGAATCTTGAAAACTCGCTAAGTTTGTCATTTTGACTAAATAGTCAAAGATGGACCAAAAGGAATCAAACTTTCGTCCAAAAGAAACAACAACGAATAACCAAGACATATTCTCATCCCTTGAAGCTTTGGGGAGAGCTTGGTTTCACACAAACATCCTTTAGGCCTGTCGAATCACGAAAACTCATTGAGTTTTTCCGTTAAAACCAAAAGTCAAAGATAAACTAAAGGAGTCAAACTTTCATCCAACAAACACAATAACGAATAACTAAAACATATTCTATCCCTTCATGCTTTGGGGAGAGCTTAGGGTCATAGAAACATCCTCTAGGTCTTTTGAACCACAAAAACTTACTATGTCTGTATGTTTGACCAAAAAGTCAAAGATAGACTAAAAGTAACCAAGCTTACATCTAAAAGAAATATCAATGAATAACCAAGACTTATTCTCACCCCTAGAAGCTTTGGGAAGAGATTGGGGTCACACAAAATATTCTCTAAGCCTCTTGAATCACGAAAACAAGCTAAGTTTGTCTGTTTGACTAAAAAGTCAAAGACAGACCAAAAGGATCTAAACTTTCATCTAAAAGAAACAACAACGAATAATCAAGACATATTCTCATACCTTGAAGCTTTGGGCTGAGCTGAGAATCACACAAACGTCCTCTAGGCCCCTCGAATCATGAAAACTTACTAAGTTTGTCTGTTTGACCAGAAACTCAAAGATAGAGCAAAAGGAACCAAACTTTCGTCAAAAAGGAATAACAACGAATAACTAAGACATATTTTCATCCCCTAAGGCTTTGGGGAGAGATTGGGATAACACAAATATCCTCTAAGCCTCTCGAATCATGAAAACATGCTAAGTTTGTCTGCTTGAGCAAAAAAAGTCAAAGATAGATCAAAAGGAACCAAGCTTTCATCAACAAAGACATATTCTCAATCCTTGATGCTTTGGGGAGAGCTTAGGATCATATAAATATCTTCTAGGCCTCTCGGATCATGAAAACATGCTAAATTTGTCTGTTTTTAAGTTAAAGATAGACCAAAAGGAACCAAACTTTCCTGTAAGAGAAACAACAATAGATAACCAAGACTTATTCTCATCCCTTGAAGCTTTGGGAGAGCTTGGTATCACATAAAGATTCTCTAGGCCTATCGAATCATGAAAACTCACTAAGTTTGTTCGTTTGACCAAAATGTCAAAAATAAACCAAGAGGAACTAAACTTTTATCTAAGAGAAATAATAATGAATAACCAAGACATATTCTCATCCCTTGAGGCTTTGGGGCGAGCTTAGAGTCACACAAACTTCCTGTAGGCCTCTTGAATCACGAAAACTTGTTAAGTTTATACATCTGATCAAAAAGTCAAAGATAGAACAAAAGAAATCAAACTTATATCTAAGAGAAATAGCAACGAATAACTCAGACATATTATCGTCTTTTGAAGCTTTGTGTAGATATTGGGTAGCACAAACATCCTCTAAGCCTTTAGAATCACAAAAAGATGCAAACTTCGTCCGTTTGATAACAAAGTCAAAGATAGCCCAAAAGGAACCAAATTTTCATCTAAGAGAAACAACCACAAATTACCAAGACATATTCTCAAGCTTTGGGAAGAGATTGGGATCACACAAACATCCTCTTGGCCTTTCGAATCACGAAAACGTGCTAAGTTTGTCTGTTTGACCAAAAAGTTAAAGATAGACCAAAAGGAACCATCATATAAAAGAAACAACAACGGATAACTAAAATATATTCTCATCGCTTGAAACTTTGGAGAGAATTTGGGATCACGCAAACACCCTTTTTGCCACTCGAATTATGGAAACTGGCTAATTTTTGTCCGTTTGACCAAAAACTCAAAGAGATACTATAACGAATAAGCAAGACAAATTCTCATCCTTTGAAGCTTTGGTAGAGTTTGGGGCCACACAAAAATCATGTAGGCCTCTCAAATCACGAAAAGTCTTTAAGCTTGTTCGTTTGACCAAAAAGTCAAAGAAAATCAAAAGGAACCAAACTTTCCTCTAAGAGAAACAACAAGAAATAACCAAGGCATATTCCTATCCCTTTATGCTATGGGGAGAGCTTAAGGTCACAGAAACATCTTCTAGGCCTCTCCAACCACGAGAACTAGCTAAGTTTGTATGTTTCACTTCCTAGATAAACCAAAAGCAACCAAGCTTACGTCTAAGAGAAACAACAAGGAATAACTAAGACATATTCTCATGCCTTGAAGCTTTGGGGAGAGATTGGGGTCACACAAATATCCTCTAAGCCTCTCGAACCATGAAAACAAGCTAAGTTTGTCAGTTTGACCAAAAGTCAAAGATAAACTAAAAGGATTTCATCTAAGAGAAATAACAATGAATAACCATGACATATTCTCGTCCCTTGAAGCTTTGGGCTTAGCTGGGAGTGACACGAACGTTCTCTAGGCTCCTAAAATCAAGAAAACTAGCTAAGTTCGTCTATTTGACCAAAAATGATAGAACAAAAGGAACCAACCTTTCATTTAAGAGAAACAACAACGAATAACCAAGACATATTCTCATCCTTTGAAGCTTTAGGGAGAGATTGGGAATATACAAATATCTTCTAAGCCTCTCTAATCATGAAAACATGCTAAGTTTATCCATTTGACTAACAAGTTAAAAATAGAGCAAAAGAAACCAAAGTTTTGTGTAAGAGAAACAACAATGAATAAGTAAGACATATTCTTATTCTTTGAAGCTTTGGGGAGAGCTCAGGATCACACAAACATCTTCTAGGCCTCTCGACTCGCTAAGTTTGTCTATTTGACCAAAAAGTCAAAAATAGACTAAAAGAAACTAAATTTTTCTCTAAGAGAAATAATAACAAATAACAAAGACACATTCTCATCCTCTGAAGCTTTGGGCTGAGCTTGGGGTCACACAAAATATCCTCTAAGTCTCTCGAATCATGAGAACTCACTAAGTTTGTCCGTTTGACAAAAAAGTCAAAGATAGGCCAAAAAGAACCACACTTTCATATAAGAGAAATAATAACGAATAACTATGATATATTCTCATCCCCTATAGCTTTGTGGAGAGCCGGGAGTCACAGAAACATCCTCCAAGTCTCTCGAATCATAAAAACATGTTAAGCTAGTCTGTTTGACTAAAAAGTCGAAGATAGACTAAAAGGAACTAACATTTTGCCTAAGAGAAACAATAACAAATAACCAGTATATATTCTCATCCCTTGAAGCTTTGTTTGGGGAGAGATTGGGATCACTCAAACATAATCTATGCCTCTCAAATCTCAAAACCTTTCTATGTTTGTCTGTTTGACCAAAAAGTCAAAGATAGACCAAATGGAACCAAACCTTCACCTAAGAGAAACAACAACTAATAACCAATACATATCTCATCCATTGAAGCTTTGGAGAGTAATTGGGGCCACACAGATAGACCAAAAGGAACCAAACTTTCATCTAAGAGAAATAACAACAAAAAGCCAAGACATATTCTCATCCCTTGAGGCTTTTAGGAGTGGTTGGGGTCACACAAGCATCTTCTAGGCCTCTCGAATCACGAAAACTTCCATTTATCATAAAGTCAAAGCTAGACCAAAGGGAAGCAAACTTTTGTCTAAGAGAAACAACAACGAATTACCAAGACTTATTCTCATCCCTTGAAGCTTTGGGAAGAGCTTGGAGTCAAACAAACATCCTCTAGGCCTCTCGAATCGCAAAAACTCACTAAGTTTGTCCGTTTGAGCAAAAAGCCGAAGATAGACCAAAATGAACCAAACTTCCATCTGGCAGAAACAAAAACGAGTAACCTAGACATATTATCATTCCTTGAAGCTTTAGGGAGCACTTGGGGGTCACACAAACATCTCTGGGCCACTCAAATCATGAAAACTCGCTAAGTTCATCTGTGTGACCTTAAAGTCAAAGTTATTCTCATCCCTTGAAGCTTTGGGGAGTGCTTGGGATCACACAAATATCATCTGGGCCTCTCAAATCTCAAAAACTTGCTATGTTTGTCTGTTTGACCAAAAAGTCAAAGATACACCAAATGGAACCAAACTTTCATCTAAGAGAAACAACGAATAACCTAGGTTTATTCTCATTTCTTGATGCTTTGGGGAGTGTTTGGTGCCACACAAACATCCTCTCGGCCTCTTAAATCATGAAAACATACTATGTTTGTCCGTTTTACCAAAACCCGAAAGATAAACCAAAAGGAATGAAATTTCATCTAAGAGAAACAACAACGAATGACTAAGACATATTCTCTTCCCTTGAAGCTTTGGTGAGTGCTAGGGGTTGCACAAACATCCTATAGGCCTTTCGAATTATGAAAACTTGGTACGTTTGTCCTTTTGAGCAAAAGGTCAAAGATAAACAAAAAGGAAGGAAACTTTCGTCTAAGAGATGTAACATATTCTCATCCCTTGAAGCTTTGGGGAAAGTTTGGGGACACATGAACATCCTCTAGGCTTAATCAAAAAACTGGCCCAGTTTGTCCTTTTCACCAAAAAGTCAAAGATCAAAAGGAACCAAACATTCGTCCAAGAGAAACAACAACGAATGACCAAGACATATTCTCATCGCTTGTCGCTTTGGGGAGAGCTTGGGGTTACACAAACTTTACCTAGGCCTCTTGAATTACAAAATGTCAATACATACATTCGTTGGACCAAAAAGTGAAAGATAGACCAAAAGAAACAACTTTTGTCGATGAAAAACAACAACGAATAGCTAAGACATATTCTACTCCCTTGATGCTTTTGGTAGAGCTTTGAGTTACACAAACATCCTCTACCCCTCTTGAATGATGAAGACAAACTTTGACTAAAAAGTCAACGATAGAACAAAATGCACCAAACATTCATCTAAGAGAAACAAAAATGAATAAGTAAGACATATTCTCACCCCTTGAAGTTTTGGGGATTCTTGGGGGTCACACAAATATCCTCTTGGCGTCTCGACTTCTAAAAACTCGGTAGGTTTGTCTGTTTGACCAAAAAGTGAAAGACAGACTAAAAGGAACTAAACTTTTATCTAAAGAGAAACAACTGCGAATGAACAAGACATATTCTCATCTTTAGAAGTTTTACGGAGAGCTTGGGGTCACACAAACATTCTTTGGGACACTCGAATCACAAAAACTTGCCATGTTTGCCCATTTGACCACAAAGTCAAAGCTAGATCAAAACAAAGCAAACTTTTGTCTAAAACAATAAAGAATAACCAACGCATATTTTCATTCTTTGAAGCTTTGGGGAGAGCTTGGGGTCACACAAACATTTTTTGGGCCTCTCGAATCACGAAAATATGCTAAGTTTGTCTATTTGACTAAAAAGTCATAGATAAGACCAAAGAAACCAAACTTTAATGTAAGAAAAACAACTCGAAAAGTTTGTCTGCTAGACCACAAAGTCAATGAAAAACCAAAAGGAATCAAAAATCCTTCTAAAAGAAACAATAACAAATAACCACGATATATTGTCGTTCCTTAAAGCTATGGGGAGAGTGTGGGTCATACAAACATCTCTAGGCCTCTCGACTCACAAAAACTAGCTAGATTTGTCCTTTTGGTTTAGGGTCTAGGCCTCTCGCATCATGAAAACTTGTTAATTTTGTTCGTTTGACCAACAGTCAAAAATATACCAAAAGGAACTAAACATTTGTCAAAGAGAATCAACAATGAATAACTAAGACATATTCTCATCCTTTGATGCTTTAGGGAGTGCTTGGGACCACACAAACATCCTATAGGCCTCTCGAATGACAAAATATCAATACGTTTGTTTGTTTAGCCAAAAAGTCAAAGATTGACCAAAAGCAACCAAACTTTTGTCTAAGAGAAACAACAACGAATAACCAAGACATATTCTCATCCCTTCAAGGTTTGGGGACAGCTTAGGGTCACACAAACATTATCTAGGCCTCTTGAATCACAAAAACTTCTAAGTTTGTCCGTTTGACTAAAAAGCTATAGATAGACCATAAGGAACTAAACTTTCATGTAAGAGAAACAACAACGATGACCAAGACATATTCTCTTACCTTGAAGCTCTGAGGTGTGCTTGGAGTCACACGAAAGGCCTCTCAGATCAAGAAACTTGCAAAGTTTGTCCGCTTGACCAAAAAGTTAAAGATAGACAAAATGGAACTAAACTTTTATCTAAGAGAAAACAAACAATAACCAATACATATTCCCATCCCCAAAGACAGACCAAAAGGAACCAAACTTTTGTCTAAGAGAAACAACAACGAATAACCAAGACATATTCTCATTTCTTATAGCTTTGGGGAGTGGTTGGGGGTAAAACCAACATCCTCTGCGCCTCTTGAATTGCGAAAATTTACTATGTTTGTTCATTTCACCAAAAAGTCAGAGATAGACCAAAGTGAACTAAACTTTCATCGAAGAGAAATAACAAAGAATAACCAAGACATATTATCATCCCTTGAAGCTTTGGGGAGTGCGAGGGGTCATACAAACATCCATTACGCCTCTCAAATCATGAAAACATGCTATATTTGTCCGTTTCAGCAAAAAGCCAAAGATAGGACAAAAGGAACCAAACTTTCGTTTAAAAGAAACAACAATTAATAACCAAGACATATTCTCATCGCTTGATGCTTTAGGGAGTACTTGGGGTCACACAAACATCCTCTAGGCCTCTCGAACAAAGAGAACTTGCTAAGTTGGTCCGTTTTACGAAAAAGTCAGAGATAGACGAAAGTGAACTAAATTTTCATCAAAGAGAAACAACAACGAATAACCAAGACATATTCTCATCCTTTGATGCTTTGGGGAGTGCTGGGAGTCACAAAAACATCCTCTGGTCGCTCAAATGACAAAATGTCAATACATTCGATTGTTTGACCAAAAAGTCAAAGACAGACTAAAAGCAACTAATCTTTCGTCTAAGAGAAACAACAACAAATAAACAAGACATATTGTCATCCCTTGAAGCTTTAGCGATAGGTTGGGGTCACACAAACATCCGCTAGGCCTCCCAAATCACCAAAATACTAAAGATACACCCCCAAGGAACCAAACTTTCATTTAAGAGAAATAACAACGAAAAACCAAGACATATTCTCTTCCCTTGAAGCTTTGGGGAGTGCTTGTAGCCGCACAAAATGCCTTTCGAGTCATGAAAAATTGCCCAGTTTGTCT
The DNA here is from genome assembly GCA_019955255.1 of Castanospermum australe. NCBI lineage: Eukaryota > Viridiplantae > Streptophyta > Magnoliopsida > Fabales > Fabaceae > Castanospermum > Castanospermum australe. The sequence goes on from NSJW01000485.1 coordinate 53,774, forward strand.
ATTTAATCAAAAAGTCAAAGTAGATCAAAAGGAACTAAACTTTCATCTAAGAGAAACAATAACGAATATCCTAGACATATTCTCATCCCTTGAAACTTTGGGGAGTGCTTGGGGTCACACAAATATGCTCTAGGCCCATCAAATTAGTAGAACTTGAAAAGTTTGTCTCTTTGACCAAAAAGTCAAGGATAGACCAAAAGAAACCAAACTTTCGTCTAAGAGAAACAACAACATATAATGAAGATATATTCTCATCCCTCGAAGCTTTAGGGAGTGTTTGGAGTGACAGAAACATCCTCTAGGCCTCTTGAATCCCGAAAACTTGCCATGTTCGTCCATTTGACCATAAAGTCAAGGTTAGACCAAAAGAAAGCAAACTTTTGTCTAAGAGAAACAGCAACAAATAACTAAAACTTATTCTCATCCCTTGAAGCTTTGGGGAGAACATGGGGTCATACAAACATTCTCTAGACCTCTCGAATTACAAACTAAGTTTGTGTGTTTGACTAAAAAGCTAAAGATAGACTAAAAGGAATCAAACTTTCGTGTAAGAGAAACAACAATTAAAAACAAAGACATATGCTCTTCCCTTGAAGCTTTGGGGAGTGCTTGGGGTCACACAAACTATCTTTCGGCCTCTCGAATCAAGAACATATGCTATGTTTATCTATTTCACGAAAAAGCCAAAGATAGACAGAAAGGAACTAAATTTTCGTCTAAGAGAAACAACAGCGAATAATCAAGACATATTCTCATCCCTTGTAGCTTTAGGGAGAGCTTGGGGTCACAAATCCATCCTCTAGGCCTCTTGAATAACGAAAAGCCACTAAGTTTGTCTGTTTGACCAAAAAGTCAAAGATAGACTAAGAGGAATCAAACTGTCGTCTAAGAGGTTAACAACGAATAACTAAGATATATTCTTATCCCTTCAAGTTTCAGGGCGAGCTTAGGGCCATACAAACATCCTTTAGGCCTCTCGAATCACTAAAACTAACCAAGTTTGTCTGCTTGACCACAAAGTCAATCATAGACTAAAAGGAACCAAACTTTCATCTAATAAAAATAACAACAAATAACCATGATATATTGAAATCTTGGGAAGCTTTAGTGAAAGTTTGGGGCCACACAAACATCCTCTTGGCCTCTTGGATGACAAAATGTCAATAGGTTTGTCCGTTGTTCAAAAAGTCAAAAATAGACCAAAAGCAGCCAAGCTTTAATCTAAGAGAAACAACAACGAATAATCAGGACAAATTGTCATCCCTTGAAGCTTTTCGGCAGAGCTTGGGGCCATACAAACATCCTCTAGGCCTCTCATATTGTAATCCCATGAAGATTTGGGGAGAGCTTGGGGTCACTCAAATTTCCTCTTCGCCTCTTGAATCATGAAAAATTGCTAAGTTTCTCCATTTGACCAAACATTCAAAGATATATCAAAAGGAACCAAACTTCCGTCTATGAGAAACAACAACGAATAAGCAATACATATTGTCGTCCCTTGAAGCTTTAGAGAGATTTTGGAGTTATACGAACATCTTCTAGGCCTCTTGAATCACGAGAACTCGCTTAGTTTGTCCGTTTGACTAATAAATCAAAGATAGACTAAAAGGAACTTAACTTTCGTGTAAGAGAAATGACAACGAATAACCAAGACATATTCTCATCCCTTGAAGCTTTGGGAAGATTTTTGGGTCATACGAACATCTTCTAGGCCTCTCGAATCACGAAAACCCGCTCAGTTTGTCCGTTTGACTAAAAAGTCAAAGATAAACCAAAAGGAGCCAAACTTTCATCTAAGAGAAACAACGAAGAATAACCAAGACATATTCCCATCTCTTGAAGGCTTGCGGAGAGGTTGGTGTCAAACAAACATTCTCTAGGCATCTTGAATCTCGAAAACATGCTAAGCATTGCTGTTTGACAAAAAAGTTAAAGATAGATAAAAAGGAACTAAACTTTCGTCTAAGAGAAACAACAATGAATAACTAAGATATATTGTCATCCCTTGAAGCCTTGGGGAGAGCTTGGGATCACGAAAACATCCTCTTGGCCTCTTAACTCATGAAAACTTGCTAAGTTTGTCCGTTTGACCAAACATTCAAAGATAGATAAAAAAAGAACCAAACTTTTGTCTATGAGAAACAAGAACGAATAACCAAGACATATTGTCATCCCTTAAAGCTTTGTGGAGAGCTTGTGGTCACACAAACATCCTCTGAGCCTCTCGAATCACGAAAGTTGCTGTACTTGTCCTTTTGATTAAAAAGTCAAAGATGGACTAAAAGGAACTAAACTTTCATCTAAGATAAACAATAATGAATAACCAAGACATATTGTCATCCTTTGAAGCTTTGGGAAGATATTGGCATCACATAAACATCCTCTTAGCCTCCTGAATCATAAAAAATTGCTAAGTTTGTCCATTTCACCAAACAGTCAAAGATAGATCAAAAGGAACAAAACATTGTCTAAGAAACAACAAGGAATAACCAAGACATATTCTCATCCATTGAAACTTTGGGGAAGACTTGGGGTCACTCAAACATCCTCCAGGTATCTCGAACCACGAAAAGTTACTATATTTGTCCGTTTGACCAAAAAGTCAAAGATAGACTAAAAGGAACTAAACTTTCATTTAAAGAGAAACAACAATAAATAACCAAGACATATTGTAATCCCATGAAGATTTAAGGAGAGCTTGGGGTCACTCAAATTTCCTCTTGGCCTCTTGAATCACAAAAACGTGCTAAGTTTCTTCGTTTGGCCAAACATTCAAAGAAAGATCAAAAGGAACCAAGCTTTCATCTATGAGAAACAACAACGAATAAGCAATACATATTGTTATTCCTTGAAGCTTTGGAGATATTTTTTTAGTCATACGAACATCTTCTAGGCCTCTCGAATCATGAAAACTCGCTCAGTTTGTCCGTTTGACCAGTAAGTTAAAGATAGACCAAAAGGAACTAAACTTTCGTGTAAGAAACAATAACGAATAACCAAGACATATTCTTATTCCTTGAAGCTTTGGGGAGATTTTTGGGTCACACGAACATCTTCTAGGCCTCTCAAATCATGAAAACTCACTCAGTTTATCTGTTTGACTAAAATGTCAATGATAGACCAAAAGGAGCCAAACTTTTGTCTAAGAGAAATAATGAAGAATAACCAAGACATATTCTCATCTCTTGAAGCCTTGGAGAGAGTTTGGTGCCAAACAAACATCCTCTAGGCATCTTGAATCTCGAAAACATGCTAAGCGTTGCTGTTTGACCAAAAAGTCAAAGATAGACTAAAAGAAACCAAACTTTCTTCTAAGAGAAACAACAACGAATAACCGAGACATATTGTCATCCCTTGATGCTTTGGGAAGAGCTTTGGGTTACCTAAACATCCTCTAGGCCTCTTGAATTGCGGAAAATTGCTGCATCTTTCCGTTTGATGAAATAGTCAAAAGATAGATTAAAAGGAACTAAACTTTCGTCAAAGAAAAAAAACAACAACGAATAAGCGATACATATTGTCATCCCTTGAAGCTTTGGAGAGATTTTTGGGTCATACGAACATCTTCTAAGCTCTTGAATCCCGAAAACTCGCTCAGTTTGTCCGTTTGACCAATAAGTCAAAGATTGACTAAATGGAACCAAACTTTCGTCTAAGAGAAACAATAACGAATAATCGAAACAACACCCTCAAATCACTGCATTTGTCCGTTTGATGAAATAGTCAAAGATAGATCAAAAGGAACCAAACTTTTGTCAAAGAGAAACAACAACGAATAACCAAGACATACCCGTAGAAGCTTTGGGGAGAGGTTGGAGTTACTCAAATGCCTTCTAGGCCTCTTGAATAATGAAAAGTTGCCACATTTGTTCGTTTGTCTAAAAAGTTAAAGATAGACCAAAAGGAACGAAATTTTCGTCTAAACAAAACAACAATGAAAACCAAAACATATTGTCATCCCTTGAGGCTTTGGGGAAAGGTTGGGTCACACAAACATCCTCTAGACCCCTCGAATCACGAAAACTCATAAAGTCTTTCCATTTGTCCAAAAAGTCAAAGATAGACCAAAAGGAACTAAACTTTCGTCTTAGGGAAACAATAACAAATAAGCAAGACATATTCTCATTCCTTGAAGCTTTGTGAGAGCTTGTGGTCACACAAACATCCTCTGAGCCTCTCGAATCACGAAAAGTTGCTGCATTTGTCTTTTTTATTAAAAAGTCAAAGATAGACCAAAAGAAACTAAACTTTCGTCTAAGATAAATAATAACGAATAACCAAGATATATTGTCATCCTTTGAAGCTTTGGGGAGAGATTAGCATCACATAAACATCCTCTTGGCTTCCTAAATCGCGAAAAATTGTTAAGTTTGTCTGTTTGACCAAACAGTCAAAGATAGATCAAAAGGAACAAAACTTTCGTCTAAGAGAAACAACAATGAATAACTAAGACATATTCTCATCCATTGAAACTTTGGAAAAGACTTGGGGTCACTCAAACATCCTCCAGGTATCTCAAGTCATGACAAGTTGCTATATTTGTTCGTTTGACCAAAAAGTCAAAGATAGACCAAAAGGAACTAAACTTTCATTTAAAGAGAAACAACAATGAATAACCAAGACATATTGTAATCCCATGAAGATTTGGGGAGAGCTTGGGGTCACTCAAATTTCCTCTTGGCATCATGAATCATGAAAACTTGCGGTTTCTCCATTTGGCCAAACATTCAAAGATAGATCAAAAGGAACCAAACTTTTATCTATGAGAAACAATAAGAAATAAACGAAACATATTGTCATCCCTTGAAGCTTTGGAGAGATTTTTGGGTCATACGAACATCTTCTACACCTATCGAATCACGAAAAACTCGCTCAATTTTTCCGTTTGACCAATAAGTCAAAGATAGACAAAAGGAACTATACTTTCGTGTAAGAGAAATGACAACGAATAACCGAGAGATATTCTCATCCCTTGAAGGTTTGGGGATATTTTTTGGTCGTAAGAACATCTTCTAGGCTTCTCGAATCATGAAAACTTGCTCAGTTTTTCCGTTTGACTAAAAAGTTGAAGTTAGACCAAAAGGAGCCAAACTTTCATCTAAAGAGAAACTACGAAGAATAACCAAGACATATTCTCATCTCTTGAAGCCTTGGGGAGAGGTTGGTCTCAAACAAACATCCTCTAGGCATCTTGAATCTCGAAAACGTGCTAAGCGTTGCTGTTTGACCAAAAAGTTAAAGATGGGCAAAAAGGAACCAAACTTTCGTCTAAGAGAAACAATAATGAATAACGAAGTCATATTGTAATCCCATGAATATTTGAGGAGAGCTTGGGTCACTCAAATTTCCTCTTGGCCTCTTGAATCACGAAAACTTGCTAAGTTTCTCTCTTTGACCAAACATTCAAAGATAGAACAAAAGGAACCAAACTTTCGTCTATGAGAAACAACAACGAATAAGTGATACATATTAGAGAACCTTCGGAAATCTTTTAAGGAGTTTGGTGAAAAAGAATATTAGAGAATGAGATTTGCTTTTGCCCCATGCTGAATTTGCTTATAACAGGTCCACTAGTCAGACTACTGGATGCAGCCCATTTGAAGTTGTTTATGGTACTAATCCTAGTAGCCCTTTGGATCTAATTCCTCTTCCAACAAAACATCAATTTAGTGGTGATACTGAGGAAAGAGCAAAATTCGTTAAGAAGTTATATGAGCAAGTCAGAGAAACGATAGTGAAACAGAATGAGAAGTACCAAACTCAAGCTAATAAGCATAAAAAATTTGCTGAGTTTAAAGAAGGAGATCTGGTGTGGATTCATCTCAGAAAAGGACGTTTCCACCTGGAAAATATGCTAAGTTGAAGCCAAGAGCTGATGGTCCATTTAAAGTGCTGAAACGTGTTGGAGATAATGCATACAAGATTGAGTTACCAGCAGAATATGAAGTTTCAGACATTTTCAATGTTGCTGATCTTATTCCATTTCATGAAGATTTTGAAGACTCGAGGACGAGTCCTTTTCAACCGAGGGAGCATGATGCGGAAGCATCTCATAATGAAGACCATGAGTTAATTCAAGATTTGGCCCAAGCTCATAACATGCTTATTTTGCTGTTAGGAGACCAGAATGCAAATCAAAATTGTTCCAGTCGTTGGACATTCAGTCCAAGTCCAATGGTGGCCCAAGAGTAGTCATTTGAAAGCTCTGAATGTCTAGTTTCGTATGAATTAAGAATCATCTCATTTTCGAGTTTTGTAGCTAAAGTTCTGCTATTTTCTTCATTAGTTGCCAGAATAGTCAAAAAGCCATAAATAAGTAGCAAAAAAGACTCTTGGAAGTTGTAGTCTTGCTTAGAACGAAAATTCTGAGTTATTGCTCCTATTTCCTATGCTTGGAGGGATGTTCCAAAGCCTTATATATCTTTCTCTTGTATTTGAATTTTCAGACTTAGTGATTAAAAAAACTTATGTCCTGAGGGATGTGAAGGGCCTTCTGTGCTTTCTTCTCTAAGCTCTGTCTCTCTTTGGTGTATTCCATTGAGTTGTGACTTAATCTCAGCATTTCTGTATCTCTTTGGTGGATTCCTTTGAGTGATGAGTGCATTTGTCCTGTATCTCTAAGGTGGTGGAGTTATCCTGTATCCTTGGAGTGGTGAGCAATTTATCCATTTCGTTTTCTGACTTCTAAACCCCTCTTTCGCAACCATCGGAAATGTCATCTTCTTCTTGTCATATCTCCTTCGATCCTTCACGGAATTCAGTGATTCTTGTGTCATTTTAAAGCTTAATTTGTCTCCTTTCATTTGGGTTTTGGGTCATTCCAATCAGAATTCGTTACAGAAAGTTATAGTCAAAACAAACTTTGTACCTGTCCAGTTCGCGAATTGCCGTTTCCAACTACCCTTCCATTTTATCCTGTGTCAGGTTTGGTGTCAGAGCTTTAGGTTCCATGGCTGTTCGTGGACGATGTATTGTAACTCCAGATAGGGATTGTCGTCATTTTGAGATGGAGGAATTGAGAAGACAACTTAATAAACTTCAGCAATGCCTGAATCATTATGAAAAACCTAATAACCATGAAGATGAATCTGCTGGTGATTCTGATGAGAACCCATTTTCTGATGATTATCATGGTTCGTCTTCCCATCATTCTCATAGGGGGAGGAATCATCGTTCTGATTTCAGAGGCTTTGACATGAAGATTGAAATTCCAGAATTTGAAGGTAAAATGTAACCTGATGAGTTTCTTGATTGGCTGAATACTGTTGAACGTATTTTTGAATGTAAGGAATTTGCAGAGGACAGGAAGGTGAAGTTGATAGCCTTGAAACTTAGGAAGTATGCCTCTTTATGGTGGGAGAATTTGAAGAAGCAGAGGGATCGTGAGGGGAGAAGAAAAATTAGAACTTGGCAGAAAATGAAGAAAGAGTTGAAAAGAAAATTTCTGCCTGAGAATTATAGAATGGAGATGTTCATGAAAATTCACTCCTTGAACAACAACCAGAGATGAGTGTGGAGCAGTATACTGTTGAATTCGAGCAACTTATGATGAAAAGTGATGTGATTGAACCAGAAGAACAAACTATTGCTCGATACTTGAGGGGCTTGAAAAAGGAAAGGAGATCGGTGATGCTGTTTGTTTGCACTCATATTGGTCTTTCAATGATGTGAGGAAGCTAGCTTTGATTATTGAAAAAACAAAGGAAGGAGGTACAGAAATCTATCACAAAACCAGCCACTAGAACATTCCCATCAAACTGAGGGAGTATCTCTAATTCAAAACCATACACTTCAGCCAAGTCTTCTAGTGACAAAGGAGCTTCTAAAGGTGACAAGCAAGCTAATTCTTCCAATAATAACTCAAGGAGGTGCTTTAAATGCCAAGGCTATGGGCATATTGCTGCTGAATGCCCAAATCGCCGGGTTGTGGCACTAGTGGAGGAAGACATTGATGAGGATGAAGAAGATCTAGGAGACCCTATCTATGATGAGGAATGATTTATGCAGATGAGGGAGAAATGCTTGTGATCCAAAGAAGCTTGAATATCACTCCCAAGCAAGATGAAGATGAGTGGCTGCAGGAAAGCATCTTTCATACCAGGTGCACTTCTCATGGCATATTGTGTGACCTTGTTATTGGTAGTGGGAGTTGTTCTAATGTGGTGGCAACAAAGATGGTGGAGAAGCTGAAGCTGAAAACTAAAGAGCATCCTCACCCCTACAAAATGCATTGGATTCACAAAGGAAATGAGGAAAGGGTGAACAAAATATGTTTAGTTGAATTTTCTATTGGGAAGAACTATAGAGATGAAATCTGTTGTGATGTTGCTCCTATGGATGTTACTCACTTGCCGTTAGGTAGGCCATGGTTATATGACAGAAAAGTAAACTAATGATGGCTATAAAAATACTTATTCATTTGTGAAAGATGGTGTTAGAATTGTTTTGGCTCCACTGAAAGCAGATCATATTCCTAAACCTTCAAAAGGGGAGGGAAAACACTTTACTTTCTGGGAACTTAATTGAAAAGGTATTTTTAGAAGATAAAGAGATGTATGCTGTTGTTGTGCTTGTAGAAGAATCAATTGCCGAATCAAGTGAGTTTAATCCACTAGTTCAGCCTCTGTTAGAAGAATTTGCAGGTGTTGTGCCTGAAGAAATACCCCCTGGCCTTCCCCCAATGAGATACATACAGCACCATATTGACCTGATTCCAGGCTCCATTATTCCAAACAAATCAGCTTATGGCATGAATCCTAAAGAGCATGAAGAATTGCAAAGGCAAGTTGAAGACTTGTTAGCGAAGGGATTGGTGAGAGAGAGCATGAGTCCATGTGCTGTTCCAGCTCTTTTAGTACCCAAGAAGGATGGATCGTGGCGAATGTGCGTGGACGTAGAGCCATCAACAGAATCACTATCAAATACAGGTTTCCTATTCCTAGACTTGATGATTTACTTGATCAATTACATGGCTCTGTTACTTTCCCTAAAATTGATCTTAGAAGTGGTTATCATCAAATTCGAATGAGACCTGGAGATGAGTGGAAGACAGCCTTCAAAACAAGAGATGGTCTTTATGAATGGCTGGTCATGCCATTTGGACTTTCTAATGCACCTAGCACTTTCATGCGGATTATGACTCATGTGTTTAAACCATTCATGGGTAAATTTGTTGTTGTGTACTTTGATGATATTCTTGTTTATAGCAAATCTGATTCACAGCACTTGGAGCATTTGAGACAAGTGTTTCAGGTGTTAAGAGAGCAGAAGTTGTATGCTAATGAGAAGAAATGCCAATTCTACACAAATAGCACTGTGTTTCTGGGCTATGTTGTATCTTCAGCAGGAATTGAAGTTGATTCAAGTAAGATTGAGTCAATTGCTAGCTGACCTACTCCCAAATCCATTCATGATGTAAGAAGCTTTCATGGCCTTGTTTCTTTTTATCGGAGATTCATCAAAGGGTTCAGCACTCTTGTTTTCTCCTATTACTGAATGTTTGAAAGGGAATTCATTCCAATGGACAGAAGCTGCCCAAAAGAGCTTTCAGCAAATAAAAGAGATGATGGTTGAAGCTCCAATTCTTGTACTTCCAGATATTGAAAAGATGTTTGAAGTTGAATGTGATGCTTCAAATGTTGGCATTGGTGCTGTTCTATGTCAAGAAGGCAGACCAATTGCTTTCTTTAGTGAGAAGCTGAATGATGCAGAAAGGAGATACTCAACATATGACAAGGAGTTCTATGCCATTGTTCGTGCTTTAGAACATTGGAGTCATTACTTGCTGCCCAGAGAATTTGCCTTGTATTCTGACCATGAGGCATTGAAGTACTTGAATACACAGCACAAGCTTAATATTCGCCATGCCAAATGGGTTGAATTTCTTCAGCCCTATACCTTTTCCATCAAACACAAATCTGGAAAGCTCAACAAAGTGGCTGATGCATTGAGTAGAAGGCATTTGTTTCTAAACATAATGAAGACAAAGGTAATGGGATTTGAGATTGTTAAAGAACTCTATCCATCTGATTCTGATTTTTCTTCTATTTGGGCCTCTTGTTCAAAGGGATCGATTAACCATTTCTTTCTACAAGATGGTTTTCTTTACAAAGATAACAGGTTGTGCATTCCTAATTGCTCCTTGAGGGAAGCAATCATTAGAGAAGCTCACGGAGGTGGACTTGCTGTTCACTTTGGAAGAAACAAAACTTTGATTCTAGTGCAAGACAATTTCTTTTGGCCAAAACTCAGCCAAGATGTAATGAGAATTGTGGAAAGATGTGTTGTTTGCCATAAAGCAAAGAGTCATGGGCAGAATATAGGTCTCTACACTTCCACTTCCTGTACCTAATGCTCCATGGGAAGATGTTAGCATGGATTTCATTGTTGGATTACCTCGTACACAGAGAAGCAAAGATTCTATATTTGTTGTGGTTGACAGGTTTTCTAAAATGTCTCATTTTTTTTTCTAAAATGTCTCATTTTATTCCTTGTGCTAAAACTTCTGATGCTTCACAAGTGGCTGATCTTTATTTTAACGAGGTTGCAAAGCTTCATGGGATTCCCAAATCAATCACTTCAGATCGTGATTTGCGATTTATGAGTCATTTCTGGAGGACCCTTTGGAGAAAATTGGGTACGAAATTACAATTCAGCATCACTTGTCATCCTCAAACTGATGGCCAAACCGAGGTTGTCAACAGAACCTTGGGAAATCTTTTAAGAAGTTTGGTGAAAAAAGAATATTAGAGAATGGGATTTGCTTTTGCCCGATGCTGAATTTGCTTATAACAGGTCCACTAGTCAGACTACTGGATGCAGCCCATTTGAAGTTGTTTATGGTACTAATCCTAGTAGCCCTTTGGATCGAATTCCTCTTCCAACAAAACATCAATTTAGTGGTGATGCTGAGGAAAGAGCAAAATTCGTTAAGAAGTTACATGAGCTAGTCAGAGAAAAGATAGTGAAACAGAATGAGAAGTACCAAACTCAAGCTAATAAGCATAAAAAATTTGCTGAGTTTAAAGAAGGAGATCTGGTGTGGATTCATCTCAGAAAAGGACGTTTCCACCTGGAAAATATGCTAATCTGGAGATCACGGAATTCAGTGATTCTTGTGTCATTTTAAAGCTTAATCTGTCTCCTTTCATTTGGTTTTCAATCATTCCAATCCGAATTTGTTACAGAAAGTTATAGTCGAAACAAACTTTGTACCTGTCCAGTTCGTGAATTGCCGTTTTCAACTATCCCTCCATTTTATCCCGTGTCATAGACCAAAAGAAACGAAATTTTAGTCTAAAGAAAACAACAATGAATAACCAAAACTTATTGTCTTCCCTTGAAGCTTTGGGGAGAGGTTGGGTGACACAAACATCCTCTAGGCCTCTCGAATCACGAAAACTCGCAAAGTCTTTCCTTTTGTCCTAAAGTCAAAGATAGACCAAAAGGAACAAAACTTTCATCTTAGAGAAACAACAACAAATAAGTAGGACATATTCTCATCCCTTAAAGCTTTGTGGAGAGCTTGTGGTCACCAAACATCCTCTGAGCCTCTCAAATCACAAAAAGTTGCTGCATTTGTTCTTTTGATTAAAAAGTCAAAGATGGACCAAAAGGAACCCAAGTTTCGTCTAAGATAAACAATAACGAATAACCAAGACATATTGTCATCCTTTGAAGCTTTGGGGAGAGATTGACATCACATAAACATCCTCTCGGCCCCCCGAATCATTGAAAATTGTTAAGTTTGTCTGTTTAATCAAACAGTCAAAGATAGATCAAAAGAAATAAAACTTTCATCAAAGAGAAACAACAAAGAATAACCAAGACATATTCTCATCCATTGAAAGTTTATGAAAGACTTGGGGTCACTCAAACATCCTCCAAGTATCTCGAATCACAAAAAGTTGCTATATTTGTCCGTTTGACCAAAAAGTCAAAGATAGATCAAAAGGAGCTAAACTTTTGTCTAAGAGAAACAACGAAGAATAACCAAGACATATTCTCATCTCTTGAAGCCTTGCGGAGAGGTTGGTGTCAAACAAACATCCTGTAGGCATCTTCAATCTCGAAAACATGCTAAGCATTAGTGTTTGACCAAAAAGTCAAAGATAGACAAAAAGGAACCAAACTTTCATCTAAGAGAAACAACAATGGATAACCTAGACATATTGTAATCCCATAAAGATTTGGGGGGAGCTTGGGGTCACTCAAATTTCCTCTTGGCCACTTGAATCACGAAAACTTGCTAAGTTTATCTGTTTGACCAAACATCCAAAGATAGAACAAAAGGAACCAAACTTTCGTTTATGAGAAACAACAACGAATAAGCGATGCTTATTGTCATCCCTTGAAGCTTTGGAGAGATTTTTGGGTCATACGAACATCTTCTACGCGTCCTGAATCACGAAAACTTGCTCAGTTTGTTCGTTTAACCAAAAAGTCAAAGATAAACCAAAAGGAACCAAACTTTTGTCTGAGAAAGAATGAAGAATAACCAAGAGATATTCTCATTTTATGAATCCTTGTGGAGAGGTTGGTGTCAAACAAACATCCTCTAGGCATCTTGAATCTCGAAAACAAGCTAAGCGTTGCTGTTTGACCAAAAAGGCAAAGATAGACAAAAAGGAACCAAACTTTCGTCTAAGAGAAACAACAATGAATAACTAAGATATATTGTCATCCCTTGAAGCTTTGGGGAGAGCTTGGGGTCACACAAACATCTTCTTGGCCTCTTAAATCATGAAAACTTGCTAAGTTTGTCCGTTTGACCAAACATTCAAAAATAGATCAAAAAGTACTAAACTTTTATCTATGGGAAACAAGAACGAATAACCAAGACATATTGTCATCCTTTGAAGCTTTGCAGAGATTTTTTGGGTCACACGAACATCCTCTAGGCCTCTCAAATCATGAAAACTTGCTCAGTTTGTCCATATGATCAATAAGTCAGAAATAGACTAAAAAGAACCAAACTTTCGTGTAAAAAAAATAACAATGAATAAGCAAGACATATTTCTACCCCTTGAAGATTTGGGGAGAGCTTGGGATCACACAAATATCCTCTAGGCCTCTCGAATCACGAAAATTCGTTAAGTCTTTCCATTTGGCCAAAAAGACAAAGATAGAATAAAGGAATCAAAGTTTTGCCTAATAGAAACAACAACGAATAACCGAGACATCTTGTCATCCCTTGATGCTTGGGGGAGAGCTTTGGGTTACACAAACATCCTATAGGCCTCTTGAGTATCAAAAAATCGCTGCATCTGTCTGTTTGATGAAATAGTCAAACATAGATCAAAAGGAACCAAACTTTTGTCAAAGAAAAACAATAGCGAATAACCAAGACATACCCCTGGAAGCTCTGGGGAGAGGTTGGAGCCACTCAAATGTCTTCTAGGCCTCTCGAATAATGACATTTGTTCCTTTGTCTAAAATTTAAAGATAGACCAAAAGGAATGAAACTCTCGTCTAAACAAAACAACAATGAATAACCAAAACATATTGTCATCCCTTGAAGCTTTTAGGAGAGGTTGGGTGACACAAACATCCTCTAGGCTCTTCGAATCACGAAAACCCTCTTAGTCTTTTCATTTGTCCAAAAAGTCAAAGATAGACCAAAAGGAACCAAACTTTCGTCTAAGAGAAACAATAACAAATAATGCATTAAGGTTTGAAAAGATCTCTATCTTCTTCATTCTCCTGTAAGTTAAACATTAAATTTCCTTCTATTTGATCAACCATTGACTTTGTCGTCAAACTATCAAACTAAGCAAAGTATTTATGATCCGAAAGGCTTAGGCAATGTAAGTGACCCAAGCACTCCTTAACACTTCAAGGTTTGAAAATATCTCTAGTTTCTTTGTTCTCATCTTACTTTGTCCATAAGTTTGCTTCCTTTTGATTTAGCTTTGTCTTTATGGTCAAGTGGTCAAACATAGCAAATTTTTTATGATCCGAAAGGCTTAGGCAAAGTGAAAAGGACCCCAAGCACAGTTGAAAGCTTCAAGGTTTGAAAATATCTCTAACTTCTTCATTCTCCTCTAATTTAGACATTAAATTTCCTTCCATTTGATATATCTTTGACTCTGTCATCAAACTACCAAACTAAGTAAAGTTTTTGTGATTCGAAAGGTTTACACAATGTTTAAGTGACCCTAAGCACTGCTTAGTGCTTCAATGTCTGAAATTATCTTTTATTTTTTTGTTCTCATTCTACTTCGTCCTTAAATTTGCTTCCTTTTGATCTAGCTTTGACTTTATAGTTAAGTTGTCAAACTTAGCAAAGCTTTTGTGATATGAAAGGCTTAGGCAATTTTTGAGTGACCCTAAGCACTCCTTAAAGCTTCAAGGTTTCAAATGTCTCTAGCTTTTTCGTTTTCCTCTAACTTAGATGTTAAGTTTGCTTCATTTTAATCTATCTTTATCTTTAGGTTCAAATGGTCAAACTAAGCAATGTTTTTGTGATTCAAAAAGCTTTGGCAATGTGTGACTGACCCTAAGCACTCCTTAGCATTTGAACTTTTGAAAATTTCTCTAGTTTCTTCGTTATCGTCAAACTTAGTCCTTAAGTTTGCTTGCTTTTAATCTATTTTTTACTTTATGGTCAAATGGTCAAACTTAGCAAAGTTTTTGTAATCTTAAAGGTTTATGCAATATGTGAGTGACTTCAAGCACTTCTTAAAGCTTCATGATTTGAGAATATCTCTAGATTCTTCGTACTCCTCTAACTTAGATGTTAAGTTTGGTTTATTTTGATAAATCTTTGACTTTATGGTCAAATGGCCGAAGTTAGCATAGTTTTTGTGATTCAAAAGGCTTAGGCAATGTGACAGTGACCCCAAGCACTACTTAAAGCTTCATGGTTTGAAAATATCTCTGACTTATTCGTTTTTCTCTAATTGAGATGTTAAGTTTGCTTCCTTTTGAACTATCCTTGACTTTATGGTCAAATGATCAAAAATATAAAAGTTTTTGTGATCTAAAAGGCTTAGGCATTGTGTCAATCACCCCAAGCACTCTTTAAAGCTTCATGGTTTTTGAGAATATCTCTAGCTTATTCATTCTCCTCTAACTTAGACATTAAGTTTGCTATTTTTTGATCTATCTTTGACCTTATGGTCAAATGGTCAAGCTTAGCTAAGTTTATTTCAAAAGGCTCAGGCAATGTGCGAGTGACTCCAAGTACTCCTTAAAGTTTCAAGGTTTGAAAATATCTCTAACTTCTTCATTCTCCTCTAACATAGAAATTAATTTTGCTTCTGTTCAATCTATCTTTGAGTTTATGTTCAATTGATGAAACTAAGCAAAGTTTCTACTATCTGAACAGGTTAGTCAATGTGTGAGTGACCCCACGCACTTCTTAAAACTTCAAGGTTTGAAAATTTATCTAGCTTCTTCATTCTCCACTAACTTAGACATTAAGTTTGCTTCCTTTTCATCTATCTTTGACTTTATGATCAAACTGTCAAACAAAGCAAAGTTCTTCTGATCCAAAAGGCTTAGGCAATGTGTAAATGACCCCAAGTACTCCTTTCCGCTTCAAGGTTTGAAAATATCTCTAGTTCCCTCGTTCTCGTCTTACTTAGTCCTTAAGTTTGCTTCCTTTTGATATAGCTTTGACTTTATAGCCATGTGGTTAAACTTAGCAAAGTTTTTGTGATTATTGACCCCAACACCATTAAAAGCTTTAAGGTTTGAAAATATCTCTAGTTTTTTCGTTCTCCGCTAACTTAAATGTTAAGTTTGCTTCATTGTCATTTTTGACTTTAGGGTCAAATGGTCAAACTTAGCAAAGTTTTTGTGATTTGCAAGGCTTAGGCAATGTATGAGTGACCCCAAGCACTCCTTAAACCTTTATGGTTTGAAAATATATCTTGCTTCGTTCTCCTCTAACTTGGATGTTATGTTTGCTTCCTTTTAATCTATCTTTTGATTTTATGGTCAAATCGTCAAACCTAGTAAAGTTTTAGTGATCCAAAAGGCTTAGGCAATGTGTGAATGATCCCAAGCACTCCTTAAAGCTTCACGGTTTGAAAATATCTCTAAGTTCTTCATTCTCCTCTAACTTAGATGTTAAGTTTGCTTCCTTTCGATCTATCTTTTATTTAATGGTCAAATGGTCAAAGTTAGCAAAGTTTTTGTGATCCGAATGGCTTAGGCAATGCATGAGTGACTCTAAGCACTCCTTAAAACTTCAAGATTTGAAAATATCTATAACTTCTTTGTTCTCCTCTAACATAGATATTAACTTTGCTTCATTTTTCAACTATCTTTGACTTTACGGTCAAATGGTAAAACTAAGCAAAGTTTTTGTCATCCGAATGGCTTAGGCAATGTGCGAGTGATCCTAAACACTCCTAAAATCTTCAAGGTTTGAAAATATCTCTAGTTTCTTTGTTGTCCTCCAACATAGACAATATGTTTCTTTTCACCTATCTTTGACTTTAGGGTCAAATGATCAAACTTTGCAAAGTTTTTGCGATCCGAAGGCTTAGGCAATGTGTGAGTGACCCCAAACATTCCTTAAAGCTTCAAGGTTTGAAAATATCTCTAGCTTCTTCATTCTCCTCTTAGACATTAAATTTCCTTCCATTTGATCTATCTTTGACTTTGTTGTCAAACTAACAAACTAAGCAAAGTTTTTGTGATCCGAAAGGCTTAGGCAATGTGAGTGACCCCCAAGCATTCCTTAGCGCTTCAAGGTTTGAAAATATCTCTAGTTTCTTTGTTCTCGTTTGACTTTGTCCTTATGTTTGCTTCCTTTTGATCTAGCTTTGTCTTTATGGTCAAGTGGTCAAACTTAGCAAATTTTTCTGATCCGTAAGGCTTAGGCAAAGTAAGAAGGACCCCAAGTATTGCTGAAAGCTTCAAGTTTGAAAATATCTCTAGCTTCTTCATTCTCCTCTAATTTAGGCATTAAATTTCATTCTATTTGATATATCTTTGACTTTGTCATCAAACTATCAAACTAAGCAATGTTTTTGTAATCCAAAAGACTTAGGCAAAGTGTAAGTGGCCCTAGCACTGCTTAGCACTTCAATGTTTGAAATTATCTCTTGTTTTTTTGTTCTCATTCTACTTCGTCCTTAAGTTTGCTTCCTTTTGATCTAGCTTTGACATTATAGTTAAGTTATCAAACTTAGCAAGGTTTTTGTGATTTGAAAGGCTTAGGCAATGTTTGAGTGACCCCAAGCACTCCTTAAAGCTTCAAGGTTTCAAATATCTCTAGCTTCTCTGTTCTATAACTTAGATGTTAAGTTTGCTTCCTTTTGATCTATCTTTATCTTTATGGTCAAATGGTCTAAGCAATGTTTTTGAGATCCGACAAGCTTTGGCAATGTGTGAGTGACCCCAAGCACTCTTTAAAGCTTTATGGTTTGAAAATATCTCCAGCCTCGTTCTCCTCTAACTTGGATGTTATGTTTGCTTCGTTTTGATCTATCTTTGACTTTATGGTCAAATGGTCAAACCTAGGAAAGGTTTAGTGATCCAAAAGGCTTAGGCAATGTGTGAGCGACCCTAATCACTCCTTAAAGATTCATGGTTTGAAAATATCTCTAGCTTCTTTCTTCTCCTCTAACTCAGATGTTAAGTTTGCTTCCTTTTGATCTATCTATGACTTTATGGTCAAATGGTCAAACTTAGCAAAGTTTTTGTGATGTGAAAGCCATAAGCAATGTGTGAGAGGCCCCAAGCACTCCTTAAAGCTTCAAGGTGTGAGACTATCTATAACTTCTCTGTTCTCCTCTAAAATAGACATTAGGTTCGCTTCCTTTTGGGGAGAGCATGGGCTCACACAAATATTATGTAGGCCTCTCGAATCCAGAAAAATTGATAAGTTTATCCGTTTAATCAAAAAGTCAAAGATAGACTAAAAAGAACCAAACTTTCGTCTAAGAGAAACAATAATGAAAAACCAAGACATTCTCATCCCTTGAAGCTTTGGGAAGAGCTTGGGGTCACACAAACTTCCTCTAGGCCTCTCAAATCATGAAAACTTGCTATGTTTGTTCGTTTGACTAAAAAGTAAAAGATAGACCAAAAGGAAGCAAACTTTCATTTACGAGAAACAACAACGAATAACCAAGATATATTCTCATCCCTTGAAGCTTTGGGGAGAGCTTGGGGTCACACAAACATCCTCTAGGCCTATTAAATCACAAAAACTTGCTAAGTTTGTCCGTATGACCAAAAAGTCAAAGATAGACCGAAAGGAACTAATGTTTTGTCTACTAGAAATAACAACGCAAACCAAGACATATTATCATCCCTTGAAGCTTTAGGGTGAGGTTGGGGTCACACAAACATCGTTTAGGCCTCATGAATTCCAAAAACTTGCTAAGTTTGTCCGTTTGACCAAAAACTCAAAAGATAGACAAAAAGAAACCAAACTTTCGTCTAAGAAAAATAATAACGAAAAACCAAGACATATTCTCATCCCTTCAAGCGTTAGGGAGAGCTTGGGGTCAAACAAACATCCTCTAGATGAATCATGAAAACTTGCTGCATTTGTTCGTTTGACTAAAAAGTCAAAAATAGACCAAAAGGAAGTAACATTTCGTCTAAGAGGAACAACAATGAATAACCAAGACAAGTTCTTATCCCACGAAGCTTTAGATAGACCTTGGGGTCGCACAAATCCTCTAGGCCTATTGAATCAAAAAACTCGCTAAGTTTGTCCGTTTGACCAAAAACTCAAAGATAGACTAAAAGGAACCAAACTTTAATCTAAGAGAAACAACAACGAAAAACCAAGATATATTCTCATCCCTTGAAGGTTTAGAGAGAGCTTGGGATCACACAAACATCCTCTAGGCGTCTCGAATCACGAAAACTTGCTACGTTTGTTCGTTTGACTAAAAGTCAAAAATAGACCAAAAGGAAGTAACCTTTCGTGTATGAGGAACAACAATGAATAACCAAGACATGTTCCCATCCCACGAAGCTTTAAAGAGACCTTGGGGTTGCACAAACTTCCTCTAGGCTTATTGAATCACGAAAATTCGCTAAGTTTGTCTGTTAGACCAAAAAGTTAAAGATAGACCAAAAGAAACTAAAGTTTCGTCTACAAGAAACAACAATGCATAACCAAAACATATTCTCATCTCTTGAAGCTTTGGGGAGAGCTTGTCCATTTGACCAAAAAGTCAAAGATAGACCAAAAGGAACCAAACTTTCATTTAAGAAAGACAACAATAAATAACCAAGACATATACTCAACCCTTGAAGTTTTGGAGAGAGCTTAAGGTCACACCAACTTTGTTTAAGCCTCTCGAATCATGAAACCTTATTAAGCTCCAAAAAGTAAAAGACAGACCCAAAGTAACAAAACTTTTGTCTAAGAGAAACAATAACGAATAACCAAGACATATGCTTATCCTTTGAAGCTTTCGGCAGAGGCTGGGTTCACACAAAGAACCTATAGGCCTCTCAAATCACGAAAACTAGCTATGTTTTTTCGTTTGACAAAAAAATCAAAGATATACCAAAAGGAACTAAACTTTCGTCCAAGAGAAACAACAACTAATAACCAAAACATATTGTTAATTCCTTAAAGCTTTGCAAAGAGTGTGAGGTCACACAAACATCCTTTAAGCATCTCGAATGATAAAAACTTACTAAATTTGTTCGTTTGACTAAAAAGTTAAAAATAAACTAAAAGAAATCAAACATTCGTGAAAGAGAAACAACAATGAATAACCAGTCGTACCATGAAGCTTTGGGGAGAGGTTGGAGTTACCGAAACAGCCTCAAGGCCTCTCAAAACACGAAAACATGGAAAGTTTGTCATTTTTTAATAAAAAGTCAAAGATAGACTAAAAGGAACCAAACTTTCGTCAATGAAAAACAACGAAAACCCATTAGTTTGTGCATTTGGCAAAAAAGTCAAAGATAGACTAAAAGGAACCAAACTTTTGTCTAAGAGAAATAACAATAAATAACCAAGACATATTCTCATCCTTTGAAGCTTTGGGAGAGAAGGAACCAAACTTTCCTTCAAGAGAAACAACATCGAATATCTAAGACATATTCTTATTCCTTGAAGCTTTGGGGAGAGCATTGGGTCACAAAATCATCCTCTAGGCCTCTCGAATCATAAAAACTCATTAAGTTTTTTCATTTGATCAAAAAGTCAAAGATAAACTAAAAGGAATCAAACTTTCATCTAAGAGAAGCAACAACGAATAATCAAAACTTATTGTCATCACTTGAAGTTTT
This sequence comes from Castanospermum australe, assembly GCA_019955255.1. Classification (NCBI taxonomy): domain Eukaryota; kingdom Viridiplantae; phylum Streptophyta; class Magnoliopsida; order Fabales; family Fabaceae; genus Castanospermum; species Castanospermum australe. Next base: position 73,994 of record NSJW01000485.1, read on the forward strand.
GAGGATTGCTTGGGGTCACACAAACATTATTTAGGCCTCTCAAATCATGAAAACTCGCTAAGTTCGATCATTTGACCATAAAGTCAAACATAGACCAAAAGGGAGCAAACTTTCAACTAAGAGAAACAATAACGAATAACCAAAACATACTCTCATCCCTTGAGCCTTGGGGAGAGATTAGGGTCATAAAAACATTGTCTAAGCCCCTCAAATCATGAAAAAGTTCTAACATTTGGCCGATCGACCAAAAACTCAAAAATAGACCAAAACCAAGTAAACTTTTATCTAAGAGAAACAATAACGAATAACCAAGACATATTGTCATCCCTTGAAGATTTAGTGAGAGCTTGGGGTCACACAAACATCCTGTAGGCCTCTCAAATATTGAGAAGTCTCTTCATTTGTCCGTTTGACCAAAAAGTCAAAGATAAACCAAAAGGAACCAAACTTTTACCTAAGAGAAACAACAACGAGTAACCAAGGCATATTGTCATCCCTTGAAACTTTGGGGTAAGGTTGGGTTCATACAAACATCCTCCAGGCTTCTCAAATCACCAAAACTTGCTTAGTTTGTCTGTTTTCCTTAACAGTCAAAGATATACCGAAAGAAACTAAACTTTCGTTTAAGAGAAACAACAACGAATAACAAAGACAAATTGTCATACCTTGAAGCTTTGAGGAGTGCTTGGGGTCACACAAACATTGTCTAGGCCTCTCGTATCACGAAAACTTACGAAGTCTTTCTTTTTGACCAAAAAGTCAAAGATAGACCTAAACGAACCAAATCTTTGGAGAAAGCTTGGAGTCACACAAACATCCTTTAGGTCTCTTGAATTGCGAAAATCGCTGCATTTGTCTGTTTGATGAAAAGGCCAAAGATAGACTAAAAAGAACTAAACTTTCGTTTAAGAGAAACCATAACAAATAACTACGATATAATGTCATCCCTTAAAGCTTTGGGGAGAGCTTGACGTGACACAAACATCTTCTAGGTCTCTCGAATCATGAAAACTTGCTAAGTCTTTTCGTTTGACCAAAAAAGTAAAAGATAGGCCCAAAGGAATCAAACTTTTGTCTAAGAGAAACAACAATGAATAACCAAGACATATTATCATCCCTTGAAGCTTTGAGGAGACTTTGGGGTCACACAAATATCCCTTAGGCATATTGAATCACGAAAACTTGCAAACTCTTTCTGTTTGACCAAAAAGTTAAAGATAGACAGAAAAGAACTAAACTTTCGTCTAAGAGAAATAACAATGAATAATAGAGACATATTCTCATCCCTTAAAGCTTTTAAAAAGAGTGAGGTCACACAAATATCCACTAGACCGCTCGAATCACGAAATGTCGCTACATTTGTCCGTTTGATCAAGAAGTCAAAGATTGACTATGAGGAACCAAACTTTCATCTTTGAGAAACAACAATGAATAACAAACGCATATTCCCATCCTTTGAAGCTTTGGGGAGAACTTGGGGTCACATAAATGTCCTCTAGGCCTATCGAACCACAAAAACTTGCTAAGTTTGTCTATTTAGCTAAAAAGTCAAAGATAGACCAAAAGGAAAGAAACTTTGTCGAATAGAAACAAGAACAAATAACCATGGCATGTTGTCCTCCCATGTAGCTTTGGAGTGAGCTTGGGATCACACAAACATCTTTTAGGCCTCTTAAATCACGAAAACTTGTTAAGTCTTTCTGTTTGTCCAAAAAGTCAAAGATAGACCAAAAGAAACTGAACTTTTGTCTAAGAAAAACAAAAACGAATAACCAAGACATATTGTCATCTCTTGAAGCTTTGGGGAGAGATTAGGGTCATACAAACATCCTCTAGGCCTTTCGAATGACGAAAACTTGCTAAGTACGGTCATTTGACCATGCAGCTAAAGATAGACAAAAAAGAACTAAACTTTTATCTAAGAGACTCAACAGCAAATAACTAAGTTATATTGTCATCCCTTGAATCTTTGGGGAGAGCTTGAGGTCAAACAAACATACTTTAGGCCTCTCGAATCACAAAAACTTATTAAGTCTTTCCGTTTGACCCGAAAGTCAAAGATAGACCAAAAGTAATCAAACTTTCGTCTAAGATAAACAACGAATAATCAAGACATATTATCATCCCTTGATGCTTTGGGGAAAGCTTGGGGTCACACTTCTCCAGGCATCTAGAATCATGAAAACTTGCTAAGCCTTTTCGTTTGACCAAAAAGTCAAAGATAGACTAAAAGGAACTAAAGTTTCGTCTAAGAGAAACAACAACGAATAACCAACACATATTATCATCCTTAGAAGCTTTGGAGAGAGCTTGGAGTCTCACAAATATCCTTTATGACTTTCGAATCACGATCACTTGCTAAGTTTGTCCCTTTAACCAAAAAGTTAAAAATAGATCAAATGGAACCAAACTTTCATCTAAGAGAGACAACAACAAATAATCAAGACATAATGTCATCCCTTGAAGCTTTGGAGAGAGATTTGGGTCACACAAACATTTTCTAGGCCTCTCGAATCATGATCACTTACTAAGTTTATCCGTTTGTCAAAAAAGTCAAAAAGGGACTAAACTTTCGTCTAAGAGAAACAACAGCTAATAATCTAGTCATATTGTCATCCCTTGAAGCTTTGGGAAGAGCTTGGGGTCACACAAACATGATCTAGGCCTCACGAATGACGAAAACTTGCTGTCTTTCCATTTGACAAAAAAGTCTAGGATAGACAAAAAGGAACCAAACTTTCGTCTATGGGAAACAACAACAAATAACCAAGATATATTATCATACCTTGAAGCTTTGGGGAGAGCTTGGTGTCACACGAACATCCACTAGGCCTCTCGAGTCACGAAAACTCGCTTAGTCTTTCATTTGACTAAAAAGTCAAAGATTGACCAAAAGGAACCATACTTTCATCTATGAAAACAACAACGAAAAAGCAAGTCATAGTGTCATCCCTTGAAGTTTTGGGAGAGCTTGGGGTCACACAAACATCTTCTAGACCTCCTGAATTCCGAAAAATCGCAGCATTTGTCTGTTTGATGAAAAGGTTAAAGATAGACAAAATGGAACAAAACTTTTATCTAAGAGAAACAACAACGAATGACCAAGACTTATTCACATCTCTTGAAATTTGAGGAGAGCATGGGGTCATACAAGCATGCTGTAGGCCTCTCGAATCATGAAAGTCACTACATTTGTCCGTTTGACTAAAAGTAACTAAGCTTTCATCTAAGAGAAGCAACAACGAATAATCAAGACATATTCTCATCTCTTGAAGCTATGGGGGGAGCTTCGGGTCACTTAAACATCCTCTAGGCCTCTTGAATAACAAATACTTGCTAAGTTTGTCCATTTAACCAAAAACTCAAAGATAAACTAGAAGAAACAAAACTTTCGTCTATGAGAAACAACAATGAATAACCAAGACATATTCTCATCCCTTGAAACTTTGGGGATAGCTTGGGGTCACACAAACATCCTCTAGGCCTCTTGAATCATGGAAACTTCATAATTCTTTTTGTTTGACCAAAAGTCAAAGATAGACCAAAAGGAACTAAACTTTCGTCTTTGAGAAACAACAACGAATAACCAAGACATATTGTCACCGTCGAAGATTTGGGGAGAGCTTGTGTCACATAAACATCCTTTAGGCCTCTCGAATCACGAAAACTCACCAAGTTTGTCTTTTTGACTGAAAAGACAAAGATAAATCAAAAGAACCAAACTTTCGTCAAAGAGAAACAATAACGAATAACTGAGACATATTCTCATCTCTTCAAGCTTTGGGGAGAGTTTGGGGCTACACAAACATCCTCTAGTCCTCTCGAATCACGATCACTTGCTAAGTTTGTTGGTTTCACCAAAAGTCATAGACTAAATGAAACCAAACTTTTGTCTATGAGAAACAACGATGAATAATTAAGACATATTCTCATCCCTTGAAGCTCTGGGGATAACTTAGGGTCTCACAAACATCCTTTACGTCTCTCGAATTACGGAAACTTCATAATTCTTTTTGTTTGACCAAAAGTCAAAGATAAACCAAAAGGAACTAAACTTTCATCTTTGAGAAACAATAACGAATAACCAAGACATTTTATCACCCGTCAAAGCTTTGGAGAGAGCTTGGATCCCATAATCATCCTCTAGGCCTCTCGAATCACGAAAGCTCGCTAAGTTTGTCTTTTTGACTGAAAAGACAAAGATAAACCAAAAGAACTAAACTTTCGTCGAAGAGAAACAACAACAAATAACGGAGACATATTCTTATCCCTTTAAGCTTTGGGGAGAGTTTGGGGCCACACAAACATCCTCTAGTCCTCTCGAATCACGATCACTTGCTAAGTTTGTCAGTTTCGCCAAAAAGTCAAAGATAGACTAAAAGGAACCAAACTTTTGTTTATGAGAAACTATGAATAACCAAGATATATATTCTCATCCCTTGAAGATTTAGGGAGAGCTTAGGGTCACACAGTCATCCTCTAGGCCTCTCAATTCACAAAAAATTACTACATTTGTTCATTTGGCCAAAAAGTCAAAAATTGATTAAAAGGAACTAATCTTTCATCTAAGAGAAAAAACAATGAATAACCAAGACATAATCTCATCCCTAGATGCTCTGGGGTGAGCTTGGGGTCACAAAAACCTCCTCTAGATCTCTCGAATCACGAAAAGTAGCTATATTTGTCCATTTAATAGAAAAGTTAAAAACAAACAAAAAGCTATCACACTTTCGTTTAAGAGAAACAACAACAAGTAACCAAGGCATATTCTCATCCCTTCAAGCTTTGGGGACAGTTTGGGATCGAAGAAACATCCTTTACGCCTCTCGAATCACGTAATGTCGCTACATTTGTCCCTTTATCTAAAAAGTCAAAGATGGATCAAAAGGAATCAGACTTTTGCCTAAAAGAAACAGCAACAAATAACCAAGACATATTGTTATCCCTTGAAGCTTATGGGAGAGCTTGGGTTCACACAAATATCCTTTTCACCTCTCGAATCACGAAAACTTGTTAAGTTTGTCCGTTTCACCAAAAAGTTAAAGATAAACCAAAAAGAACTAAACTTTCATATAAGAGAAACAACAAAAAATAACCAAGACATATTATCATCCCTTGAAACTTTGGGAAGAGTTTGGGTTCACACAAACGTCCTCTTGACCTCTCGAATCACGAAAACTTGCCAAGGCTTTCTGTTTGACCAAAAAAACAAAGACCTAAAGGAACCAAACTTTCATCTTTGAGAAACAACAACGAATAACCAAGACATACTCTCATCCCTTGAAGCTTATGGAAGAGTTTGGGTTCACACAAACATCCTCTATAACTCTTGAATCTCGAAAACTCACTAAGTCTTTCTGTATGGCCAAAAAGTCAAAGATAGACCCAAAGGAGCCAAACTTTCGTCTACAAGAAATAATAATGAATAATCAAGACATATTCTCGTCACTTAAAGCTTTGGGAATAGCTTGGGATCACAGAAACATCCTTTAGGCCTCTCAAATCTTGAAAACTCGCCAAGTCTTTCTTTTGACCAAAAAGTCAAAGATAGACTGAAAGGAACCAAACTTTCGTCTTAGAGAAACAACAATGAATAATCAAAGCATATTGTCATCCGTTGAAGCTATAGGGAGCTTGGAATCATACGAACATCCTCTAGGCCTCTTAAATCACAAAAAGTTGGTACATTTGTCTGTTTGCCCAAAAAGTCAATGATTGACCAAAGAGAGCCAAACTTTTGTCTAAGAGAAATAACAACAAATAACCAAGACAGATTCTCCCCCCTTGAAGATTTGGGGGGTGTTTGGGGTATCACAAATATCCTCTAAGCATCTCAAATTACGAAAACTTTCTAAGCCTTGCTGTTGGCCAAAAAGTCAAATATAGAGCAAAAGGAACCCAACTTTTGTCTAAGAGAAACAATGAATAACCAAGACATATTATCATCTCTTCAAACTATGAGAAGAGCTTTGGCTCACTTAAACATCCTCTAGGCCTCTTGAATCACAAAAATGGCCACGTTTGTCCATTTAACTAAAAAGTCAAAGATTAACTAGAAGGAACAAAACTTTCGTCTAAGAGAAATAATATTGAATATCCAAGACATATTCTCATTCCTTGAAGCTCTGGGGATAGCTTGGGGTGTCACAAACATCCTCTAGGCCTCCCGAATTACGAAAACTTGTTCATTCTTTCTGTTTGACCAAAAGTCAAAGATAGACCAAAAGGAACCAAACTTTAGTCTTTGAGAAACAACAATGAATAACCAAGACATATTATCATCTGTTGAAGCTTTGGGGAGAGTTTAGGGTTACGCAAACATCCTCTAGGCCTCTCGAATCACGAAAACTTGTTAAGTTTGTCATTTTAACTGAAAAGACAAAGATAAACCAAAAGAACCAAACTTTCGTCTAAGAGAAACTATAACGAATAACAGAGACATATTCTCATCCCTTGAAGCTTTGGGTAGAGCTTGGGGTCACACAAACATCCTTTAGTCCTCTCGAATCACGATCACTTGCTAAGTTTGTCCATTTCACCCAAAAGTCAAAGATAGACTAAAAGGAACAAAAATTTCATCTAAGGGAAACCACAACAAATAACCATGATATATTCTCATCCCTTGTAGCTTTGGGGAGAGCTTGGGTCACACAAATATTCCCTAGGCCTCTCGAATCATGAATAGTTGCTGCATTTGAAAGTTTGACCAATAGTCAAAGATAGGCCAAAAGGAACTAAACTTCATCTAAGAGAAACAACAACGAATAACCAAGACTTAATCTCATCCCTTGAAGCTTTGAGGAGAGTTTCGGATCATACAAACATCCTCTAGGCCCCTCAAATAACAAAAAGACAAAGATAGTCTAAAAGGAACCCAACTTTTGTCTAAGAGAAATAGCAACAAATAACTAAGACATATTGTCATCTCTTGAAGCTTTTGGGAGAGCTTGGGATCACCAAACATCCTCCAGGCCTCTCGAATCATGATCACTTGGTAAGTTTGTTTGTTTGACCAAAAAGTCAAAGATATACTAAAAGGAACCAAACTTTTGTCTTAGAGAAACAACAACACATATTGTCATCCCTTAAAAATTTGGTTAGAGCTTTGGGTCACACAAACATTTTCCAGGCCTCTCAAATCACGAAAAGTCGTTACATTTTTTTGTTTAATGAAAAAGTTAAAGATAGAGCAAAAGAAACTAAACTTTCATCTAAGAGAAACAACAACGAATAACTAAAGAAATATTATCATGCCTTGAAGCTATGGGGAGAGTTGTGGTCACACCAACATCCTCTAGGCCTCTCGAATCTCAAACACTTGCTTAGTCTTTCCATTTGGCTAAAAAGTCAAAGATAGCCCCAAATGAACGAAACTTTTGTCTAGGAGAAACAACAACGAGTAATCAAGACATATTTCTCATCTCTTGAACTTTTATGAGAGCTAAGGGTGATACAAACATCCTCTAGGCCTCTCTTGAAACTTTGGGGATAGCTTGGGGTCACACAAATATCCTTCAGGCCTCTCGAACCATGATCACTTGCTATGTTTGTCTGTTTGACCAAAAAGTCAAAGATATACTAGAGGAACCAAACTTTCGTCAAAGAGAAACAACAACGAATAACTAAGACATATTGTCATCCCTTGATGTTTTGGGTAGACTCCTCTAGGCTCTCGAATCACGATTACTAAGTGAGTTTGTCCGTTTGACCAAAAAGTCTAAGATAGAGTAAAACGAGCCAAACTTTCATCAAAGAGAAAACAACAACGAATAACCAAGACATATTGTCGTCCCTTCAATCTTTTGGAAGAGCTTGGGGTCCAACAAGCATCCTCTAGGCCTCTCAAATTACAAAATCTTGATAAGTTTGTCTGTTTGACCAAAAAGTTAAAGATAGACTAAACGAAACGAACTTTCGTCTAAGAGAAATAACAATGAATAATCAAGACATATTCTCATCCCTTGAGGCTTTAGGGAGAGCAAGGTTACACAAACATCCTCTAGGCTTCTCGAATAATAAAAACTCACTAAGTCTTTTTGTTTAACCAAAAAGTAAAAGATAGACAAAAAAGAACTAAACTTTCGTTTAAAAAAAAGTAACAACGAATAAACAAAACATATTGTCATCCCTTGAATCTTTAGGTAGAGCTTGGGTCCACCCAAAAATTCTCTAGGCCTCTTGAAATAAGAAAAGTTGCAAAATTTGTCCATTAGATCAAAAGTCAAAGATAGACTAAAAGAATCCAAACTTTCGTCTAAGAGAAGCAAAAACAAATAAACAAGACATATGATCATCCCTTAAATCTCTAGGGAGGGCTTGGGGTCACCCAGACATGGTCTGGGCCTCTCGAATCGTGAAAACTTACTAAGTTCGTCCATTTGACCAAAACGTCAAAGATATACCAAAAGAAACTAAACTTTCGTCAAAGGGAAACAACAACGAATATCTAAGACAAATTGTAATCCCTTGAAGCTTTGGGAAGAGCTTGGTGTCACTCAAACATCCTCTAGGCCTCTCGAGTCACAAAAACTTGCTAAGTTCGGTCATTTGACCATAAAGTCAAAGATAGACTAAAACGAATCAACCTTTCATCTAAAAGAAATAACAACGAATAACCAAGGCATATTCTCATCCCTTGAAGCTTTGGTGAGAGATTAGGGTCACACAAACATCCTCTAGGCCTCTCAAATCATGAAAAGTTGCTACACTTGTTCATTTGACCAAAATGTCAAAGAGACCAAAAGGAGCCAAACTTTCGTCAAAAAGAAATAACAGTGAATAACCAAGGCATATTGTCATCCCTTGAAGATTCGGGGATAGCTTGGGGTCACACAAACATCCTCTAGGCCGCTTGAATCACGAAAACTTGATAAGTTTGTTTGTTTCACCAAAAAGTCAAAGATACATCTAAAGGAACCAAACTTTCGTCGACAAAAAATAACTACGAATAACTAAGGCATATTGTCATCCCCTGAAGTTTTGGGGAGAGTTTCGGGTCACACAAACATCTTCTAGGTCTCTCAAACCACGATCACTTCCTAAGTTTGTCTGTTTGACCAAAACATTAAAGATAGACCAAAAAGAACTAAACTTTTGTCCAGTCGAAATAATAATGAATAATCAAGACATATTGTCATCTCTTGAAGCTTTAGGAAGAGCTTGGCGTCACACAAATTTCTCTAAGCCTCTTTAGCCAAGATCACTTGCTAAGTTTGTCTGTTTGACCAAAACGTTAAAGATAGACTAAATAGAACCAAACTTTCCTCTAGTAGAAACAACAACGAATAACCAAGACATATTGTCATCTCCTGAAGTTTTGGGGAGAGCTTGCGTTCACACAAACGTCCTCTACACCTCTCGAACCACGATCACTTGCTAAGTCTGTCCGTTTGACCAAAAAGTCAAAGAAAGACTAAAAGAAACCAAACTTTCGTCTAAGAGAAATAACAACGAATAACTAAGACATAGTGTCATGTCTTGAAACTTTGGTTAGAGCTTGAAGCCACACAAACATCCTTTAGGTTTCTCAAATCACGAAAACCTGCTAAGTACATCTATTTGACTGAAAAGTCAAAGATAGAGACCAAAAGGAAGCAAACTTTGTCTCAGAGAAACAACAACGAATAATCAAGATATATTCTTCTCCCTTGAAGATTTGGGGAGAGCTTGGGGTCACACAAACATATTCTAAGCTTGTCGAATCCCGACCACTAGCTCAGTTTGTCCGTATGACCAAAAAGTCAAAAATATACCAAAACGAACCAAACTTTCGTTTAAGAGAAATAGCAACGAATAACCAAGACATATTCTCATTCCTGGAAGCTTTGGGGAGAGCTTGGGGCCATGCAGATATCCTCTAGGCTTCTCGAATCACGAAAATTCACGTAGTCTCTCCATTTGATCAAAAAGTCAAAGATAGACCAAAGGAAACTAAACTTTCATCTAAGAGAAACAACAATGAATTACCAAGAGATACTGTCATCCCTTGAAGCATTGGGGAGAGCTTGGGAGCATACAATCATCCTCTAGGCCTATTGAATCCCGATCATTTGCTAAGTTTGTCCGTTTGGCTTAAAAGTCAAAGATAGACCAAAACGATCTAAATTTTCGCTGAAGAGAAACAAAAACAAATAACCAAGACATATTTTCATCCCTTAAAGCTTTGGGGAGAGTTTAGGGACACACAAACATCCTCTAGGCTTCTTAAACAATAAAAACTTGCTAAGTTTTTTCTGTTTGACCAAAAAGTCAAAGATACACTAAAAGGAACCAAACTTTCATATAATAAAGATAACAACGAATAAACAAGACATATTGTCATCTCTTGAATCTCTAGGGAGAGCTTGGAGTCACCTAAAAATCTTCTAGGCCTCTCAAAACATGAAAAGTTGCTAAATTTATCCATTAGATGAAAAAATTAAAGATAGACTAAAAGAATCCAAACTTTCGTCTAAGAGAAACAATAACGAATAAACAAGACATATTGTCATCCCTTGAATCTCTAGGCAGAGCTTAGGTCACCCAAACATCCTCTGTTTGACTAAAATGTCAAAGATATACGAAAAGGAACCAAACTTTCGTCTGAGAGAAATAACAACGAATAACCGAGACAAATTGTAATCCCTTGAAGCTTTGGGAGATCTTGGCTTCTCACAAATATCCCCTAGGTCTCTCAAATTACGAAAACTTGCTAAGTACTGTCATTTGACCATAAAGTCAAAAATAGACTAAAAGGAATTAAACTTTCTTCTAAAGGAAACAGCAACGAATAACCAAGACATATTCCTACTCCTTGAAGCTTTGGCGAGAGATTAGGGTCACACAAACATCCTCTAGGCCTCTCCAATCTCGAAAAGTTGCTAAGTTTGCCCGTTTCACTAAAAAGTCAAAGATACACCAAAAGGAACTAAACTTTCGTCTACGAAAAGCACCTATGAATAACCAAGACATATTGTCATCCCTTGAAGCTTTGAGAAGTGCTTGGGGACACACAAACATCCTCTATGCCTCTCGAATCACGAAAGTTACTTCATTTGCCCTTTTGACTAAAAAGACAAAGATTGTCCAAAAGGAACCAAACTTTTGTCTAAGAGAAACAACAACAAATAACTAAGACATATTGTCATCCCTTGAAGCTTTCGGGAGAGCTTGGGGTAACACAAACATCCTCTAGGCCTGTCGAACCACAATTACTTGCTAAGTTTGTCATTTTGACCAAAAAGTCAAAGACAAACCAAAAGGAACCAAACTTTCGTCTAAGAGAAACAACAACAAATAACTATGACATATTGTCATCCCTTGAAACTTTGATTAGAGCTTGGGGACGCACAAACATCTTCTAGGTCTCTCGAATCATGAAAAGTTGCTTCATTTGTCCGTTTGGCCAAAAAATCAAAGATAGTCCAAAAGGAACCAAACTTTCGTCTAAGAGAAATAACAACGAATAACCAAGACATATTCATCCCTAAAGCTTTGGCGAGAGCTAAGGTCACACAAACATCCTCTATGCCTCTCAAGTTACGAAAACTCGCTACGTTTGTCTGTGTGACCAAAATGTTAAAGATAGAACAAAAAAAAACCAAACTTTCGCTTAAGAGAAACAACAACGAATAACCAAGATATATTCTTATCCCTTGAAAATTGGGGAGGGCTTCGGGTCACACAAACATCCTCTGAGCCTATCGAATCATGATCACTTGCTAAGTTTGTTCATTTGACCAAAAAGTCAAAGATAGATCAAAAGGAACCTAACTTTCAACTAACAGAAACAACAACGAATAACCAAGACATATGGCCATCCCCTGAAGCTTTGGGCCTCCCGAATCACGTAAACTTGCTACATTTGTTCATTTGACCAAAAGATCAATAATAGACGAAAAGGAACCAAACTTTCGTCTAAGAGTAGTAACAACGAATAACCAAGACATATGTCATCCCTTGAAGCATTAGGGAGAGGTTGGGGACGCACAAACATCATCTAGGCCTCCCAAATCACGAAAACCAGCTAAGTTCGTCAGTTTGACCAAAATGTCAAAGATAGACCAAAAGAAACCAAACTTTTGTCTAACAAAAATAACAACAAATAACCAAGACACATTATTATCATCCTTGGAAGCTTTAGGGGGAGCTTGGGATCTCACAAACATCCCTAAGTCTCTCGACTTACGAAAACTTGTTAAGTTCGTCCATTAGACTATAAGGTCAAAGATAGACTAAAAAGAAGCAAACTTTTGTCAAAGAGAGATAACAATGAATAACCAAGACATATTCTCATCCCATGACGCATTAGGGGGAGCTTAGGTCATACAAACAACCTCTAGGCCTCTCGAAGCATGAAAACTCGGTAAGTTCATCTTTTTGACTACAAAGTCAAAGATAGACCAAAAGGAAGCAAACTTTTGTCTAAGAGAAACAACAATGATTAACCAATATATATTCTCATCCTGCAAAGCTTTTGGGAGAGCTTGGGTGATAGAAACATCCTCTCAGCCTCTTCAATCACGAAAAGCTGCTACATTTTTTCCTGTTTGGTCATAAAGTCATAAATAGACCAATAGGAACCAAGCTTTTGTCTAAGAGAAACAATAACGAATAATCAAGACATATTCTCATTCCTTGAAGCTTTGGGGAGAGCTTGGGCCCACACAAACATCCTCTAAGCCTCTCGAATCACGAACTCTCACTAAGTCTTTATGTTTGACTGAAATGTCAAAGATAGACTAAATGGAGCTAAACTTTTGTCTAACAGAAATAAGAATGAATAACCAACACATATTCTCATCTCAAGAAACTTTGGGGAGAGCTTGGGTCATATAAACATCCTCTATGTCTCTAGAAACACCAAACTCGCTAAGTTCATCTATTTGACCATGAAGTGAAAGACAGACCAAAAAGAAGCAAACTTTCATCTAAGAAAAAGAATAATGAATAAACAAGACATATTCTCATACCACGAAGCTTTGGGGAGAGCTTGGGGTCACTGAAACATCTTTTAGGCCTCTCGAATTACGAAAACTTGTGTAGTCTTTCCATTTGACTAATAAGTAAAAAGCCGAAAGGAACCGAACTTTCGTCTAAGAGAAACAACAACGAACAACTAAGACATATTGTCATCCCTTGAAGCTTTGGAGAGAGCTTGGTGTCACATAAACATATTCTAGGCCTCTCGTATCAGGAAAACTCGCTAAGTTTGTCCGTTTGAGCAAAATGTCAAAGATAGACTAAAAGTGACACGGGATAAAATGGAGGGGTAGTTGAAAACGGCAATTCGCAGACTGGACAGGTACGGATTTTGTTTCGACTATAACTTTCTGTAACGAATTCGGATTGGAATGATTCAAAACCCAAATGAAAGGAGACAGATTAAATTTTAAAAAATCACTGAATTCCGTGAAGGAACGAAGGAGATATGACAAGAAAGAAGATGACACTTCTGATGGTTGCGAAAGAAGGTCTAGAAGTCAGAAAACGAAATGCATAAATTGCTCACCACTCCAAGGATACAGGATAACTCCACCACCTTAGAGATACAGGGCAAATGCACTCACCACTCTAAGGAATCCACCAAAGAGATACAGAAATGCTAAGATTAAGTCACCACTCAATGGAATACACCAAAGAGATAAAGAGATAAAGAGCTTAGAGAAGAAAGCACAAGAGGCCCTTCAAATCCCTCAGGATATAAGTTTTTTTTAATCACTAAGTCTGAAAATTCAAATACAAGAGAAAGCTATATAAGGCTTTGGAACATCCCTCCAAGCATAGGAATAGGAACAATAAAGAGAAAGCTATAAAAGACTTGGGAACATCCCTCCAAGCATAGGAAATAGGAGCAATAACTCAGAATTTTCGTTCTAAGCAAGACTACAAGTTCCAAGAGTCTTTTATGTTTACTTATTTATGGCTTTTGACTATTCTGGAAACTAATGAAGAAAATAGCAGAACTTTAGCTACAAAAATTCGAAAATGAGATGATTCTTGATTCATACGAAACTAGACATTCAGAGCTTTCAAATGACTACTCTTGGGCCACCATTGGACTTGGGCTGAACGTCCAACGACTGGAACAATTTTGATTTGCATTCTGGTCTCCTAACAGCAAAATAAGCATGTTATGAGCTTGGGACAAATCTTGAATTAATTCATGGTCTTCATTATGAGATGCCCCCGGATCAAAAAGGAACTAAAATTTTGTCTAAGAGAAACAACAACGAATAACCAAGACCTTGAAGCTTTGGGGAGAGCTTGGGGTCACACAAACATCCTTTAGGCCTCTCGACTCATGAAAACTCACTAAGTTCGTCCGTTTGGCTAAAATGATAAATATTGACTAAAAGGAACTAAAATTTTGTCTAAGAGAAACAACAACAAATAACCAAGACATAAGGTTATCTGTTGAAGCTTTAGGGAGAGCTTGGGGTCACACAAACATCTTTCAGGCCTTTCGAATCACGAAAGTCACTACATTTGTCCGTTTGGTCAAAAAGTTCAAAGATAGACCAAAAGGTACCAAACTTCATCTAAGAGAAACAACAACGAATAACCAAGCCATATTCTCATCCCTTGAAACTTTGAGGAGAGCTTGGGGTCACAAAACATCCTCTAGGCCTCTGGAATCATGAAAATTACCTACATTTGTCTGTCTGATAAAAAAGTTAAAGATAGACCAAAAGGAATTAAACTTTCGTCTGTGAGAAACAATAACAAATAACCAAGACATATTGTCATCCCTTGAAGCATTGGGGAGAGCTTGGGGTCACACGAACATCCACCTCTCGAATCCTGAAAAATAGCTACATTTATCCGTTTGATCAAAAAGTTAAAGATAAACCAAAAGAATGCGAACTTTCATCTAAGAGAAATAACAACGAATAACCAAGACATATTCTCACCCCTTGAAATTTTGGGGAGAGCTTGGGGTCACACAAACATCCTCTAGGCCTTTCAAATCTTGAAAAGTCGCTACATTTGTCTGTTTGACTAAAAAGTCAAAGATAGACTAAAAAGAACTAAACTTTTGCCTCAGATAAACAACAATGAATAACCAAGGCATATTGTCATCCCTTGAAGCTTTGGGGTAAGGTTATGGTCACACAAATATCCTCTAGGACTCTCGAATCACGAAAACTGGTTAAGTTTGTCCGTTTGACCAAAAGTCAAACATAGACCAAAAGAAACCTTGTCTAACAGAAACAACAACAAATGACCAAGACAAATTGTTACACAAAGAAACCAAGCTTTGGGGTAAGGTTGGGGTCATACAAGCATCCTCTAGGCCTCTCAAATAATGAAAACATGATCATTTGTCCGTTTAATCAAAAAGTAAAGATAGAACAAAGGAAGTAAATCTTAGTCTAAGAGAAAGAACAACGAATGACCAAGACAAATTGTCATTCTTTGATACTTTGGGGAGAGTTTGCAGTTACACAAACATCATTTAGTTCTTTCGAATCACGAAAAGTCACTAAGTCTTTCCGTTTGACTAAAAAGTCAAAGATAGACCCAAACGAGCTAAACTTTGGTATGAGAGAAACAACAATGAAGAACCAAGACATATTGCCATCCCTTGAAGCTTTAGGGAGAGCTTGGGGTCACACAAACATCCTCTAGGCCTCTCGAATCACGAAAAGTTACTAAGTCTTTTCGTTTGACCAAAAAGTCAAAGATAGACCCGAACGAACTAAACTTTCGTATGAGAAAAACAACAATGAAGAACCAAGACATATTACCATCCCTTTAGGCTTTGGGGTGAGCTTTGGGTCACACAAACATTATCTAGGCCTCTCGAATCACGAAAACTTCTATGCTTGTCCGTTTGACTATAACGGTAAAGATAGACCAAAAGGCACTAAACTTTCGTCTAAGAGAAATAACAACGAATGACCAAGACATCTTTTCATCCCTTAAAGCTTTGGGGAGAGCTTGGGGTCACACAAACCTCCTCTTGGCCTCTTGAATGGTGAAAAGCTAATACGTTTGTTTATTTGACCTGACAGTCAAAGATAGACAAAAAGAAAACAAACTTTCGTCTAATAGAAACAATAACGAATAACCAAGACATGTTCTCATCCTTTGAAGCTTTGAGGAGAGCTTGAGGTCACACAAACATTTTTTAGGCATCTCAAATCACGAAAACTCACTACATTTTTTCGTGTGACAAAAAAGTCAAAGATAGACGAAAAAGAACTAAACTTTCGCCTAAGAGAAACCACAACAAATAACCGCGACATATTCTCGTCACTTAAAGCTTTGGAGGTAGCTTGAGGTCACCCAAATATCCTCTAACCCTCTCGAATGCCGAAAAGTGAATACGTTTATCCATTTAACCAAAAAGTCAAAGATAGACCAAAAGGAACTAAACTATGGTATGAGAGAAACAATAACAAATAACCGTAACATATTATCATCCCTTGAAGTTTTGGGAAGGGCTTAGGATACAAAATATCTTATTACACCCTTAAAATCAGCCCTAACAAATCATGCAAATCTGCTGCTGCAATTATGATACAAATAAAGTTATGACGTTTAAGGATCCGGTACATGTTCCAGTTGGTCCAGGTACGAGAGCTCAGGCAAAGAAATGCAAGGAAGCACTCAACAGGCTGATTCAAGAAATCTGGTCTTAATCAAATTACGGCCCATTGAGCATAGCTCATGTTTTCAACAAAGAAGCATCAATGTGATTCAAACCCAACCTAATTGTAGCAGCAAATCTGCATGTTTGGGAACTGATTGATTTAATCAGATACTTTCCTTTATTTGCTAAGGCTGATTGATTCAATCAGATAATTTCCTTTATTTGTTAGGGCTGATTGATTCAATCAGATACTTTTCTTTATTTATTAGGACTGATTGATTTAATCAGATACTTTCCTTTATTGTAATCAGCTTATTTAAAGGCATACATGAATGAAAGAAAGAACACAGTTTTATTCACAAAAATTGAGAGTTTTCTCTTTGGTTCTTTGAAGAACTTATCAGAATCATTCCGTGGTGTTCACAATTTGACTTATCAAACAGAATTTCCATCACCATTTGTGGGGTCTTGAACGTACCAAGGTTCTTACCTCTGCATATGTAACGGGTCGAGATTTTCCATCTAAAAATCTGATTGTAGACGGTCGTGATACCTTAGTTGTTGACGGGTCTCGTTATTCTTGGCGAGGTTCGCATCATTTGGTATCATAGGCAAATTTGTTGTTGTCTATTTTGATGATATACTCATTTATAGCAAAAACATAGATGACCATGTTAAGCACTTAAGATATGTTTTGGAAGTGTGTTAAGAAAGGAAAAAAGTTGTTTGCTAACCTTAAGAAGTACACCTTTTGTACCGATAAGCTTGTGTTTCTTGGTTTTGTTGTGAGTGCACAAGAAATACAGGTAGACGAAGAAAAGATTCGCGCCATTCAGGATTGGCCAACGCCCACTTTCGTAAGTCAAGTAAGAAGTTTTCATGGCTTGGCGAGTTTTTACCTACGCTTTATTTGGGACTTCAGCAGCATTGTAGCGCCCTTGACTGAAGTCATCAAGAAGAATGTTTCATTCAAATGGGGAGAGGAAACAAGAGAAGGCATTCAAACTCATCAAGGAAAAATTAACTAATGCGCCTTTACTTGTTTTACCTAACTTTGCTAAAACATTCGAAATTGAGTGTGATGCTTCAGGTATAGGCATTAGAGGCGTTTTGATGCAAGAGGGAAGGCCAGTTGCATACTTTAGCGAGAAATTGAGTGGGGCAGCCCTAAACTATCCCACTTATGACAAAGAATTATACGCATTGTTACAAACTCTAGAGACTTGGCAGCACTACCTTTGGCCTAAGGAGTTTGTGATTTACACTGATCATGAGTCCTTGAAGCATCTGAAGAGTCAACATAAGTTGAGTAGGAGACATGGCCGATGAGTAGAGTTCATTGAGACATTCCCATATGTCATCCGATATAAACAAGGTAAGGAGAATGTGGTCGCTGATGCACTTTCTCGAAGGTACATGTTAATCTCTACCCTTGACGCAAAATTACTTGGTTTTGAACACATTAAAGAATTGTACCCTTTTGACCAAGATTTTTGTGAGGAATATAGGAATTGTGAGGAATAGGGTGTGGGAAAGTTGTGTGTGCCTAATTGTTCATTACGAGACTTATTGGTAAGGGAATCCTATAGTGGAGGGTTAATGGGACATTTTGGAATTGCCAAGACTTTAGCTGTTTTACAGGAACACTTCTATTGGTCACACCTGAAACGAGATGTTAAGAGGATTTGTGGTAGATGCGTCACGTGCAGGCAAGCTAAGTACAAAATGCAGCCGCTGTGTATACTCCTTTGCCAATTCCTAGCGAACCTTGGATTGATATTTTGATGAATTTTGTGTTAGGTTTGCCTAGGTCTAAACAAAGAAGAGATTCAATATTTGTGGTTATGGATAGATTATCTAAGATGGCACATTTTATTCGATATCACAAAACGAATGATGCTTCACATATTGCAGATTTGTTCTTTAGGGAGGTTGTGAGATTATATGGTATGCCTAGGACAATTGTTTCGGATAGAGATGCTAAGTTCTTGGGTTACTTATGGAAGACTTTGTGATGCAAGTTAGGAACTAAGCTCTTGTTCTCTAGTATGTGTCACCCACAAATTGATGGTCAAACCGAAGTTGTAAATAGGGCTTTGTCAACTTTGTTGAGGGCTATCATTAGGAAAAATATCAAAACATGGGAAGAGCGTTTATCACATGTTGAGTTTGCTTGCAATCGTAGTATTCATTCTGCTACTAAATTTTCACCTTTTGAAATTGTGTATGGATTTAATCCCTTGACTCCATTGGATTTATCTCCTTTACCTTTATTTGAGCATGTGAATTTAGATGGCGGAAAGAAAACTGAAGTTGTTAAACAGATTCATGAGAAGGCAAGACTCAATATTGAGCGAAGAACGGAGAAATATGCAAAACAAGCCAATAAAAGGCGCCATAAACTGATTTTCGAACCTAGAGATTGGGTTTGGATGCACATGCGGAAAGAAAGATTTCCTATTCAAAGGCGTTTCAAACTACTTCCGAGAGGAGATGGACCTTTTCAAGTCCTCGAGTGTATCAATGACTGCCTACAAGCTGGATTTACCAGGAGAGTACAATGTTAGTGTTACTTTTAATGTTACTGACTTGACTCTTTTTGATGTAGGTGATGATTTGAGGACAAATCCGTGTCAAGAAGAGGGGAATGATGCAAATGAAGTTATGACATTAAAGGATCCGATCTAAGTTCCAGTTGGTCCAGGTACGAGAGTTCAGGCAAAGAAATTTAAGGAAGCACTCAACGGGCTGATTCAAGAAAGATCTCAATCAAATTTACGGCCCATTGAGCATAGCCCATGTTTTCAACAAAGAAGCATCAATGTGATACAAACCCAACCTAATTGCAGTAGCAAATCTGCATGTTTGGAAACTGATTGATATAATCAGATACTTTCCTTTATTTGTTAGGGCTTGATTGATTTAATCATATATTTTCCTTTCTTTGTTAGGGCTGATTGATTTAATCAGGTATTTTCCTCTGTTTGCTAGGGGTGTTGATTCAATCAGATACTTTCCTTTATTTATTAGAACTAATTGATTTAATCATATACTTTCCTTTATTGTAATCAGCCTATTTAAAGGCATACATGAATGAAAGAAAGAACACAGTTTTATTCGCAAAAATTGAGAGTTTCTCTTTGGCTCTTTGAAGAACTATTCGAAATCATTCCGTGGCGTTCACAATTCGACTTATCAAACGGAATTTCCACCACCGTTTGTGACGTCTTCTTCAACATACCAAGGTTCTTTCCTCTGCATAGGTAACAGGTCGAGATTTTCCATCCAAAAATCTGATTGTAGACGATCATGGTACCTTAGTTGTTGACGGGTCTCGTTATTCTTGGCGAGGTTCGCATCATTTGGTTATCAGAGCTTTGGTTCTATATCATGTTTTCCTATCTTTTTTTTTTCGTCTTTCCATTGATTTCCGCTTAAGGTTCCTAAAAAAAAAACTCGTTCAAAAAAAAAAGAAAAAAAAATTCGTCCAAAAAAAAAATCGTCAAATTTTTTTTTCATATTTCCGAAAACTTCATCAGTTGTTGTTTCTTCATATTTATACTGTCCTTAGTGTTTTTACTTTTGAATTGTTACAAGTAATTCGATATTGTCTGATTAGTTTAAAAAAGAATTGAAAGATAACTATCAAGTGGAAAAAGGCAAGAGTG
This sequence comes from Castanospermum australe, assembly GCA_019955255.1. NCBI lineage: Eukaryota > Viridiplantae > Streptophyta > Magnoliopsida > Fabales > Fabaceae > Castanospermum > Castanospermum australe. The sequence goes on from NSJW01000485.1 coordinate 94,238, forward strand.
GTGAGAATATTAGAGGGTAAAAGCCGAATTATTTTGAGTGAAATCGAGTGAATCATTCTTTGAGTGAAACACATAAGGAAGTGTTGTGAGGTCCATTGCATTTTGTTCCTAACCTTATTTTACAGATCAACAATGTCTCATAACAGTGGTGATGGTACTCAATGAGTGGCTGATCTGAAGTTGTTCATGGAAGCTATGGTGGAAGAGGTGAGAAAAATGATAAGAAGTGAATTGGAGCAGGTGCATGAACGGTTGGATAGGGTAGAGAATGAACGTATGGCACAGCTGTGAAAACGTTCATAATGTGCTTAGGAGGGAAAGAGTTCAATCGAGGAAAGTAAGGGATGAGGACGACGAGTATTATGGGGCTAGTTTTGATGGAGAAGAAGATCAAAATTCAGTGGATAGTCCTAGGAGATATGGGTGGCTTAGAGAAGTAAAGAACCGGGAAGATAACAATTTGGGCAGTATTAAGATGAAAATTCCTTCTTTTCAAGGAAAGAATGACCCAGAAAGCCTATCTTAAGTAGGAGAAGAAGGGAGGAGTTAGTATTCTATTGCCACAACTATTCCTAGATTAAGAAGGTAAAACTTGCTGCCATTTGAGTTTTTTGATTATGCTATTGTTTGGTGAGATCAGTTAGTGTTGAACAGGCGGCAGAATAGAGAGCGGCCGGTTAAGATGTGGAAAGAGATGAAAACAGTGATGAGAAGATGGTTTGTACCCAGCCATTACTACCGGGAGTTGTACCAAAAACTATAAAGCCTTAGACAAGGTAACCGGAGTGTGGAGGATTCTTATTAGGAGATAGAGACTGCTATAATTCGGGCTAATGTAGAAGAAGACCGAGAGGCTACTATGGCAAGGTCTTTTTGCATGGCTTAAATCGAGAAATTCATGATATGGTGGAGATGCAGCATTACATGGAGTTGGAAGACATGGTGCACATGGCCATCAAAGTGGAGCAACAGCTCAAGAGGAGAGGTGGTACATGTGCAGTACATAGTTTTAGTTCTTCTACATGAAAACCGAGTTATGTAAAGAAAGAAGAAAGGCCAGCTGCAAAACCCAAAATTGAGCCAAAACAAGAAACAACCAGCCATGGTTCCCAAGGTAAATCTGACCCTTTCACATCTCGAAATTGTGACATTAAGTGTTTCAAAATGTCACGGCAGGGGTCACATAGCAAGCCAATCCCCGAACAAAAAGAGTCATAGTGATACGGGATATTGGTGAGAATTGAAACTGACGATGAATCAGAGTCCGACACTATGCCATCATTGGAGGATGCGAATAAGGAAGAATATGTTGCCGAAGGAGAATTGTTGGTTGCAAGAAGAGCTTTAAGCATGCAGGTCAAAGAAGATGAAGAAGTACAGCGAGAAAACATTTTTCAAACTAGATGCCATGTGCAAAACAAGGTACGTAGTCTGATTATTGATAAAGGTAGTTGTACTAATATTGTTAGCACTACTTTGGGGGGAAAATTGGGACTGTCAACAATTAAACATCCCCGACCATATAAATTGCAATGGCTCAATGATAATGGAGAGTTAAGGGTGACTAAACAGGTGTTAGTGTCATTCCGCATTGGAAAATATGAAGATGAAGTTTTGTGCGATGTAGTTCCGATACAAGCTGGACACTTGTTATTAGGCCGACCTTGGCAATTTGATCGGCAAGTTAAGCACGACGGCTTTATGAACAAATACTCTTTTGTGTCCAATTAGAGAACCATCATTCTTATTCCAATGACACCGAAGCAAGTTTATGAAGATCAAGTGAGATTACAGAGAGAGAGTGATCAAAAAGAAAAAGAGTGAAAGTGAACAAAAAAAAAGAGTGAAAATCAGAGAAAGGCCGAGAAAAATGAGGAAGTAAAGAAAAATCAAAATTCGGCCATTGAGAGAAAAATAGAGAAAACAAAAGAATTTCTATGCAAAAGCGAGTGAAATTAAGCAAGCAATATTTGCAAATTAGCTAATGATTGTACTTTTGTACAAAGAGGCATTTTTTGAACACTAATGAAATTGACCCCGCTTTTCCTAGTTTTGTTGTTTCTCTTTTCAAGGAGTTTGATGATGTCATTTTCCGAGGAGATTCCACATGGTTTACCACCTATTCGAGGGATTAAATATGTGCCCAGTGCTTCCATTCCAAACTGACCAGCTATCGAACTAATCCTGAACAGACAAAGGAATTGCGAAGGCAGGTTAGTGAATTGATGGAAAAGGGGTAACGTGAGAAAAAGCATGAGGCTGTGTGCCATTCCGGTGATTTTAGTTCCTAAGAAGGATGGGACGTGGAGAATGTGCGTTGATTGTCGAGTCATGAACAATATAACGGTAAAGTATCGACATCCTATTCCTCGCTTAGATGATATGCTAGATGAACTGCATGGTGCTTGTGTATTTTCCAAAAATTGATCTGAAAATTGGTTATCATCAAATAAGAATGAAAGAAGCAGACGAATGGAAAACTGCTTTTAAAACAAAACATGGTTTATATGAGTGGATAGTGATGCCATTTGGATTAACTAATACACTGAGTACTTTTATGCGATTAATGAATCATGTCTTGCGTGCTTTCAATGGCAGATTTGTTGTCTATTTTGATGATACTCATTTATAGCAAAAACTTAAATGATCATGTTAAGCACTTAAAATCTGTTTTGGAAGTATTAAGAAAGGAAAGTTTGTTTGCTAACCTTAAGAAGTGCACCTTTTGCACCCATAAGCTTGTGTTTCTTGGTTTTGTTGTGAGTGCACAAAGAATACAGGTGGACGAAGAAAAGATTCGCACCATTCAAGAGTGGCCAACGCCCACTTCCGTAAGTCAAGTAAGAAGTTTTCATGGCTTGGCAAGTTTTTACCGATGCTTTAATCGGGACTTCAGCAGCATTGCAGCGCCTTTGACCAAAGTCATCAAGATGAATGTTCCATTCAAATGGGGAGGGGAACAAGAAGAAGGCATTCAAACTCATCAAGGAAAAATTAACTGATGTGCCTATACTTGTTTCACCTAACTTTGCTAAAACATTCGAAATTGAGTATGATGCTTCAGGTATAGGCATTGGAGGTGTTTTGATGCAAGAGGGAAGGCCGGTTGCATACTTTTGCGTGAAATTGAGTGGGGCAGCCCTAAACTATCCCACTTATGACAAAGAATTATACGCATTAGTTCGAAATTCTAGAGACTTGGCAGCACAACCTTTGGCCTAAGGAGTTTGTGATTCACACTGATCATGAATCCTTGAAGCATCTGAAGAGTCAACACAAGTTGAGTAGGAGACATGCCCGTTGGGTAGAGTTCATTGAGACATTCCCATACGTCATCCGATATAAACAAGGTAAGGAGAATGTGGTAGCTGATGAACTTTCTCGAAGGTACGTGTTAATCTCTACTCTTGATGCAAAATTACTTGGTTTTGAACACATTAAAGAATTGTATCCTTTTGACCAAGATTTTTGTGAGGAATATAGGAATTGCAAGGAAAAGGGCATGGGAAAGTTTATTTCGAGAAAATAAGTTGTGTGTGCCTAATTGTTCATTTCCAGACTTATTGGTTAGGAAATCCCATAATGGAGGGTTAATAGGACATTTTGGAGTTGTCAAGACTTTAGTTGTTTTGCAGGAACACTTCTATTGGCCACACATGAAACAAGATGTCGAGAGGATTTGTAGTAGATGTGTCACGTGTAGGCAAGTTAAGTCCAAAATGCAGCCCAACGGTTTTGTATACTCCTTTACCAATTCCTAGTGAACCTTGGATTGATATTTCGATAGATTTTGTGTTAGGTTTGCCTAGGTCTAAACAAGGAAGAGATTCAATATTTGTGGTTGTGGATAGATTCTCTAAGACGGAACATTTTATTCCATGTCACAAAACGGATGATGCTTTACATGATGCTGATTTGTTCTTTGGGGAGGTTGTGAGATTACATGGTATGCCAAGGACAATTGTTTCGGATAGAGATGCTAAGTTCTTGAGTTACTTTTGGAAGGCTTTATGGTGCAAGTTAGGAACTAAGCTCTTGTTTTCTACTACGTGTCACCCACAAAACTGATGGTCAAACTGAAGTAGTAAATAGGACTTTGTCAACTTTGTTGAGGGCTATCATTAGGAAAAATATCACAACATGGGAAGAGTGTTTATCACATGTCGATTTTTGTTTACAATCGTACTGTTCATTCTGCTGCTAAATTTTCACCTTTTGAAATTGTATATGGATTTAATCCTTGACTCCATTGGATTTATCTCCTTTACCTTTGTCTGAGGATGTGAATTTAGATGGCGAAAAGAAAAGCTAAATTTGTTAAACAGATCCATGAGAAGGTAAGACTCAATGTCGAGCAGAGAAAGGAGCAATATGCAAAACAAGCCAACAAGGGACGCCATAAGTTGATTTTCGAACTTGGAGATTGGGTTTGGCTGCACATGAGAAAAGAGAGATTTCCTGTTCAAAGGCATTCCAAACTACTTCCAAGAGGAGATGGTCCTTTTCAAATCCTCGAATGTATCACTGACAATGCCTACAAGCTGGATTTACTGGATGAGTGCAATGTTAGTGCTACTTTTAATGTTACTGACTTGACTCCTTTTGATGTAGGTGATGATTTGAGGACAAATCATTTTCAAGAGGAGGGGATTGATGCAAATGAAGTTACGACATTAAAGGATCCGGTCCAAGTACCAGTTGGTCTAGGTACGAGAGCTCTAGCAAAGAAATTTAAAGAAGCACTCAACGGGCTGATTCAAGAAATCTAGTCTCAATCAAAATTACGGCCCATTGAGCATATAGCCCATGTTTTCAACAAAGAAGCATCAATGTGATTCAAAAGAGTCATGGTGATATGGGATAATGGTGAGATTGAAACCGTTGATGAATTGGAGCCCGACTCTATGCCACCATTGGAGGATACGGATGAGGAAGAATATGCAGCCGAAGGAGAATTATTGGTTGCAAGAAGTGCTTTAAGCTTGCAAGTCAAAGAAGATGAAGAAGTGCAGCGAGAAAACATCTTTCTTACTGGATGCCACGTGCAAAATGTAGTGTGATTATTGATGGAGGTATTTGTACTAATGTTGCTAGCACAACTTTGGTGGAAAATTTGAGGCTGCCAACAATTAAACATCCCCGACCTTATGATGAGGTTTTCCTTAAGCCTCTTGATTTCAGACCTAATTAGGACTAGAACAAATAGAATTGGAAAGGTGAAATTGAAAGAAAGAGTAAAGAAGGGAAAGAACTAATTCTGTCCGTTTTTAGGAAATTTCCATAACTCACGATACAGAAATCGGAATTGAGTGATTCCAAAACGAGGTGAAAGATCCCTTTCTAAATCACGATTTAGACTCAAGAATCACTGAAAAAGAGTACGTATAGCTTGAGATATGAGTGAGAGAAATTTAAGACGAAAATTGGGAAAAATTGTGAATTCTAACGAAGAACTAAAAAAAAAACGAAATTTGATGGAAAAAAGAAAAAGATAAGGATGGCGCCACAAACCTAGTTTGATAAGCCAAGAAGGATCGCCACAAGAAAAGATTAATTCTTGATAAGATCAAATGATGCAAGGAAGAACCCTAGCAGAGCAAAACACCCAGTTTTCTTATATGCCAAAAATCTGGCTCCCTCATGATTCCCAAATGTTTAAATACAACTTAGTTTAGGGTTTGCCCATTAGGACTTAACAAAAACAAATACAAAACCCCATAGCATAAGCATCACTGATATGTTCTAGTGGTTAAGGAGACATATTCAGCTACAAGTGCCTGGGTTCTAATCCTGCCTGTGGACAAAATATATTTTTTTGGCCCTTCTCCTTTCATTCCAAGTGGGCTATGCATGTGTAAATCCTAGGCTCCACGTATTGGGCTTCAATCTGATGTTGGGCCTCTAATAAGTTATTCACCATCTTTTTAAGTTCTTCTTGGGCCCTTTTAGCTCTTGCTCTCGTCATGGGCCCTCCTAGACCTTGTATTGGATCTTGGACTTCTTTCTGGACTTGGGCCTGGACTTGGGCTTCTCCCATGAAGTCCTCATCATTCCCTCCTTCTTGAGAAGCATTTGTCCTCAAATCTATTAATTCATCACCTGCATCATAAAAGGATAAATCAGCCACATTAAAGGTAGCACTCACAGCATACTTACCTGGCAAGTCAATCTTATATGCATTGTCATTGATCTTAGCCAATACTTGAAAAGGTCCATCTCCTCTCGGCATAAGCTTAGACTTCCTTTGAGATGGAAATCTTTCCTTCCTGAAGTGTACCCATACCCAATCACCTGGTTCAAATGTTACCTTCTTCCTTCCTTTGTTTGCATGTTTGGCATACTCTTCCATTTTCTTCTCAATTTGGGCCTTAACCTTCTCATGCAATTTCTTGACATAATCAGCTTTAACCTGCCCAGACTTATCTTGCAATTGAGAAATGTTAGGTAAAGGCAATAAATCCAAAGGAGTCAAAGGATTAAAACCATATACAATTTCAAAAGGTGAAAACTGAGTAGTACTATGTATAGCCCTATTATAAGCAAACTCAACATGTGGCAAACATTCCTCCCAAGACTTAAGATTTTTCTTTAGAACAGCTCTAAGGAGAGTAGACAAAGTCCTATTTACAACCTCTGTTTGCCCATCAGTTTGGGGATGGCATGTAGTAGAAAATAATAGTTTTGTGCCTATCTTTCCCCACAAGGTCCTCCAAAAATGACTAAGGAATTTAGAGTCGCGGTCACTTACAATACTCTTAGGCAAACCATGCAGTCTTACCACCTCTTTAAAAGAATAAATCAGCTACATGACATGCATCATCCACCTTCTTGCATGGTATGAAGTGAGCCATCTTTGAGAACCTGTCAACCACCACAAAAATAGAATCCTTCCCTCCCTTAGACCGAGGCAAACCTAGAACAAAATCCATAGAAATATCAATCCAAGGGTGTTCAGGAACAGGCAAGGGAGTATATAATCCATGCGGCATGACCCTAGACTTAGCCTTTTTACAAACAAGACACTTATCACACAACTTATATACATCATGCTTCATGTGGGGCCAGTAAAAATGCTCATGCAAGATGTCATATGTCTTTTGCACCCCAAAGTGTCCCATTAAGCCCCCTTCATGTGCCTCTTGAACAAGCAATTCCCTAATTGAACTGTTTGGCACACAAAGTCTCTTGTCCTTTATTAAGTAACCATCATGCTTGAAATACCCATCAGATATAGCATGAGAACATGTTTGATAAATATGAGAAAAATCAGCATCATGTTCATATAGTTCCTTAATGTATTCAAAACCAAGAAATTTAGTTTCAAGAGTAGTCAATAAAGCATACCTACGTGACAAAGCATCAGCAACCACATTGGACTTACCTTTCTTGTACTTGATCACATAGGGGAATTGTTCAAGAAACTCCACCCACTTGGCATGTCTCTTGTTCAACTTTCCCTGTCCTTTCAAATACTTTAGAGACTCATGATCACTATGAATAATAAACTCCTTAGGCAGAAGATAGTGTTGCCAAGTTTGCAAAGCCCTAACTAAAGCATACAATTCCTTATCATATGTAGGGTAGTTAAGGGCAGCCCCATTCATTTTCTCACTAAAATAGGCAATGGGATGTCCCTCTTGCATTAAAACAGCACCTATGCCTACCCCAGATGCATCACATTCAAGCTCAAAGGATTTAGCAAAGTTAGGCAAAGCAAGTATGGGTGCATGTGTTAATTTCTCCTTTAGGACAGCAAATGCCTTTTCTTGTTTCTCTCCCCATTTAAAACCCACATGCTTCTTGACTAGTTCATTTAGAGGTGCAGCAATGGTACTAAAATCCTTAACAAACCTCCTATAGAAACTAGCAAGCCCATGGAAACTTCTTACCTCACTCACACTCTTAGGAGTTGGCCATTCTTGGATTGCTTTTATTTTCTCCTTATCTACATGCACTCCACTAGAATTAACCAAAAATCCTAAGAATACAACATGGTCTTTACAAAACGTGCACTTTTCCAAATTAGCATACAATCTTTCTTTTCTAAGCACATGTAAAACAGATTGCAAATGATGCAAATGTTCATCCCAATTTTTACTATATATAAGAATATCATCAAAATAAACAACCACAAATTTTCCTAGAAACTCTCTCAAAATATGGTTCATCAATCTCATGAAAGTACTAGGGGCATTTGTCAATCCAAATGGCATTACTTTCCACTCATACAAGCCATACTTGGTCTTGAAAGCTGTTTTCCACTCATCACCCTCTCTAATCCTAATCTGATTATATCCACTTTTCAAATCAATCTTAGAGAAATAACAAGAGCCATACAACTCATCCAACAAATCATCTAACCTGGGAATGGGATGCCTGTACTTGATGGTGATGTTGTTGACGGCCCTACAGTCAGAGCACATCCTCCAACTTCCATCTTTCTTTGGCACCAATATAACTGGAACAGCACAAGGGCTCAAGCTCTCCTCAACCCATCCCTTGCTCATCAATTCAGCAACTTGCCTTTGAATTTCTTGGGTCTCTTGTGGATTACTCCTGTATGCTGGCCTATTAGGCAACACAGCCCCTGGCACCAAATCAATTTGGTGTTCAATACCTCTCAATGGTGGAAGTCCTGGTGGTATATCTTCTGGAAAAACATCTTGAAATTCCTGCAAAATAGATTTAACTCCACTAGGAAGTTCAAGGTCAGAATCAAGTGCAGTAATCTCCTTATTATAGAGTATATACATAGACTTCCTTGCCATCAAAGCTCTCCTCACCTCTCCACTCTTTACAAACAAAGCATTCTTTCTCTCTTTCTTTTTGCTCTCATTTTCATTTTCTTTCCTTTCTTTCCTCTCTTGCTTTTTTTTTCTCTCATGATATTTTGATCATTACATACCTCTTTTGGAGACAATGGAACCAATGTAACCTTGCGGTTCTCATGGTGAAAAGTGTATTTATTTGTGTGACCATCATGGTGAGCTTTTCTATCAAACTGCCATGGTCTCCCAAGAAGCAAATGACTAGCTTCCATTGGGACTACATCACACAAAATTTTATCTTTATATTTTCCAACAGAAAACTCAATCTCCACTTGCTTATCCACCCTTAATTCTCCCTCCTCACTCAACCATTGCAACTTGTATGGTCTAGGATGGGGTTTAGTTTCCAAATTCATTTTTGTCACCAATCTAGTACTTGCCACATTAGTACAACTCCCTCCATCAATGATTAAGGAACATAGTTTGCCTTGGATAAGACATCTAGTATGGAAAATATTTTCTCTTTGACTTTCCTCACCCTCTTTAGCTATTCCTCCTAACATTCTCCTCACAATGAACAAATCTCCTTCAGGAATCTCCTCCTCTTCCTCTGTCTCTTCCTCACTTGAGGATTCAGTTTGGGAACTCTCACTAGTGATATCTCCATTATCTTTTAACACCATAACCTTCTTAGTTGGGCATTCAGATGCAATGTGCCCCCTACCCAAACATTTGAAACACTTTATGTCTCTAGATCGAGACTTGTTTGCCATTTCTTTGCCCTTGTTTTGGGTTGGGTTTGGGGTTATCGTGGAGATCCTAGAAGATGAGGTACCCTCCTTCTTGAACCTATCCTTCCATCTAGAGTTATCATAGTTTGATACACTCTTTCTCACACTTTTTCTTTTTAGTTGTTGTTCCACTTTCATGGCATGGTGAACTAAGTCCTCCATTTCTACATAATTTTGAAGCTCAACAACATCTCTTATATCTCCATTCAGCCCATTAAGGAATCTAGCCATGGTAACCTCCCTTTCCTCCTCTACATTGGCTCGGATCATGGCTATTTCAAGGTCTTTGAAGAACTCATCTACACTCTTACTCCCTTGGGTCATTCCTTGGAGTTTATTAAGAAGCTCTCTATGGTAGTGGGATGGAACATACCTCCTTCTCAACACTCTTTTTAACTCCTCCCAACTCTCTAACATAGGCTCTCCATACCTCCTCCTCTCCTTTTGGAATTGATCCCACCAAACTAAGGCATAGTCAGTGAATTCCAAGGTAGCTAGCTTGACCTTCCTCTCCTCATTTAGGTTGTGACATGAGAAAATTTGCTCTACCTTCATCTCCCACTCAATATAGGCTTCAGGATCACTTTTTCCTTTAAATGGTGGTATGGTAACTTTCACAACCTCCTCTCGGTTTCTTCTTTGTTCCCCATCATGTTCTCTCCTCTCATGCCTCTCATGTCTCCTCCTATCTCTATGTTGGCCATTCTCCCCATTCTGGTTTTGGTTTTCTAAAGTTTCAAGCCTCTCATAAATTCCCTCCGTATGCTCCCTCAACACCTCATTCATCCTTTGAGTTAAGGCATCTAACAACAACCTATGCTCCCTAGTAGGGGATGGTGGTCCCTCTCTTTCGGCCATAGATAGATTTGATGTAAAGAAGTCCTCTCCAAAAACTATTTCACTCAAAGTGTTTCACACAAATTTGGCTTTTAAGCTAATGTATCTCTCTTGCCTTTTTCCACTCTTTCTCTTGCTTAAAGTTCTTACTAGAATCAAGTAATCTCTTCAAGAAATTGAATTTTTAAGTTGCAGCAATCACAAGACTTTTAATATCACAAGACAAGTAGCAAAGAACAAGTTCACTACTCACAATTAAAAAGACAAGTGATTCACAAATTCAAACAAGAGACAAGAATAAGGTTTAGGTCCAGAAATTCAAATAGCTTCCCTCAAACCAAATGTTGAAGCACTTCCAAATCTTCTTTTTTTTTTTCTTCTTCTTCTTTTTTTTTTAATACTCCAATTCTTTTTTTTTTTTATAATTCAACAATAAATTCCAGTCTTACTTGCAGCCACTGTACGCCTCCTTGTGCAGTCTTTGTTCCTCCAAACACAGCTTCAAAATAGCCCTCCTTTGGCTCCAAATCACACCCAAACACTAGCCCTAATGACTAGCTTTGATACCAAATGATGAGTTTTTCCTTAAGCCCTTGATTTCAGACCTAATTAGGACAGAACAAATAGAATTGGAAAGGTGAAATTGAAAGAAAGAGTAAAGAAGGGAAAGAACTAATTCTGTCCGTTTTTAGGAAATTTCATAACTCACGATACAGAAATCGGAATTGAGTGATTCCAAAACGAGGTGAAAGATCCCTTTCTAAATTCACGATTTAGACTCAAGAATCACTGAAAAAGAGTACGTATAGCTTGAGATATGAGTGAGAGAATTTAAGACGAAAATTGGGAAAAATTGTGAATTAGAACGAAGAATAAAAAAAAAACGAATTTGATGGAAAAGAAAAAAGATAAGGATGGCGCCACAAAACCTAGTTTGATAAGGCAAGAAGGATCGCCACAAGAAAAGATTAATTCTTGATAAGATCAAAGATGCAAGGAAGAACCCTAGCAGAGGCAAAACACCCAGTTTTCTTATATGCAAAAATCTGCGTCCCTCATTGATTCCCAAATGTTTTAAATACAACTTAGTTTAGGGTTTGCCCATTAGGACTTAACAAAAACAAATACAAAACCCTAGCATAAGCATCACTGATATGTTTCTAGTGGTTAAGGAGACCATATTCAGCTACAAAGGCCTGGGTTCTAATCCTGCCGTAGACAAATATATTTTTTTGGCCCTTCTCCTTTCATTCCAAGTGGGCTATGCATGTGTAAATCCTAGGCTCCAGCGTATTGGGCTTCAATCTGATGTTGGGCTTTAATAAAGTTATTCACCATCTTTTCAAGTTCTTCTTGGGCCCTTTAGCTCTTGCTCTCGTCATGGGCCCTCCTAGACCTTGTATGGGATCTTGGACTTCTTTCTGGACTTGGGCCTGGACTTGGGCTTCTCCCATGAAGTCCTCATCACCCGTTATAAATTGATTGGCTCATGATAGTGGAGAGTTAAGGGTGACTAAACAGGTGTTAGTGTAATTCCGCATGCGAAAAATATGAAAGAAAGAAGTTTTGTATGATATAGTTTCGATACAAGCTGGACATTTGTTAATTAAAGCCGACCTTTGAATTTGATCGCATGATTAAGCAATAATGACTTTACCAACAAATTACTCTTTATGTGCTCAATCAGAACCATCACTTTTGTTCCGATGACACCAAAGCATGTTTATAAAGATCAAGTGAGATTACAGAGAAAAGTGATCAAAGAAAGGAGAGTGGATTAAAGAGAAAGAGTGAAAGTGAACAAAACAAAAGAGTGAAAATTAGAGAGAGGCGAGAAAAATGAGGAGTAAAAAAATCAAAATTCGGCCATTGAGAGAAAATCAGAAGGAGAAGAAAAGAATTTCTATGCAAAAGCGAGTGAAATTAAGCAAGCAAATTTGCAAATTAGCTTGATTGTACTTTGTACAAAGAGGCATTTTTGAACACTAATGAAATTGACCCGTTTTCTTTTCCTAGTTTTGTTTGTTTCTCTTTCAAAGGAGTTTGATGATGTCATTTCCGAGGAGATTCCACATGGTTTACCACCTATTCCGGGAGAGGTTGTGAAGGTATTTGGTGCGACGAGCGAGGTGCGTTGTTGTCATTCCGGAGAGCTGGACGACGAGTGGGAGGGAGAGGCGTGTGCAGAAGGGACTGTGTATGTAGGTCAGCCTGGATAGAGAGCAAGGAAAGGCGGATTGCGCGTGGCATGGAGACGCGGGGTAAGAGTGTGGGAATGTTGAGGAAGGAGGGGTGGACAGGCGGTGAGTCGTAGGGGGGATCGCTGTGTTCGGGCGGAGGGTTCCGGGAAGGTGGCGGTGGAGATTTTAAGTTGTGTCGGTGCTGATAAGGGATGGTGGTGGCCGGGGTGGGGATGGGGGGGAATGTGGACGGTTGATTGGCGAGCCATCAACATATAACGATAAAGTATCGATATCCTATTCCTCGCTTAGATGATATGCTAGATGAACTGCATGGTGCTTGTATATTTTCCGAAATTGATCTGAAAAGTGGTTATTATTAAATAACAATGAAAGAAGGAGATGAATGGAAAACTACTTTTAAAACAAAACATGGTTTATATGCGTGGTTACTGATGCCATTTGGATTAACTAATACACCGAGTACTTTTATGTAATTAATGAACCATGTCTTGCGTGCTTTCATAGGGAGATTTGTTATTGTCTATTTTGATGATATACTTATTTATAGCAAAAACTTAGATGACCATGTTAAGCACTTAAGATCAGTTTTGGAACTATTAAGAAAGAAAAAGTTGTTTGCTAACCTTAAGAAGTGTACCTTTTGCACCGATAAGCTTGCGTTTCTTGGTTTTGTTGTGGGTACATAAGGAATACAGGTGGACAAAGAAAAGATTCGAGCCATCCAAGAATGGCCAACGCCCACTTCCGTAAGTCAGATAATAAGTTTTCATGGCTTGGCGAGTTTTTACCGACTCTTTATTTAGGATTTCATTAGTAAAAAAAATCAAAACATAGGAAGAGTGTTTACCATATGTCGAGTTTGCTTACAGTCATACTGTTCATTCTGTTATTAAATTTTCACCTTTTGAAATTGTGAATGAATTTAATCCCTTGACTCCATTGGATTTATCTCTTTACCTTTGTCTGAGCGTGTGAATTTAGATGACGAAAAGAAAGCTAAATTTGTTAAACAGATCCATAAAAAGACAAGACTCAACATCGAGCGGAGAACGGAGCAATATGCAAAACAAGCCAACAAAGGGGCGCCATAAGCTGATTTCGAACCTAGGAGATTGGGTTTGGCTGCACATGCGGAAAGAGAGATTTCCTATTCCAAGGGTTGTTCCAAACTACTTCCGAGAGCAGAGTGGGGAGTTGGTCCTTTCCAAGTCATCGAGCGTATCAATGACAATGCCTACATGCTAGGATTTACTGGGTGTGTACAATGTTAGTGCTACATTTAATGTCACTGATTTAACTCCTTTTGATGTAGTTGACTATTTGAGGACAAATCCTTTTCAAGAGGGGGAAATGATGCAAATGAAGTTACAATGTTAAAGGATCCGGTCCAAGTCTCAGTTGGTCTAGTTATGAGCGCTCAGGCAAAAAGCACTCAACGGGCTGATTTAAGAAATCTGGTCTCAATCAAATTTACAGCCCATTGAGCATAGCCCCCGTTTTCAACAAAGAAGCATTAATGTGATTCAAATTCTAGAAGATTCGCACCAAAAACCAACTTAATTGCAGCAGCAAATTTGCATGTATTGGGGGCTAATTGCAACAGCAAATTTGCGTGTTTCGGAGGCTGAATTTGGACCTGTTTTGAGCTTGGTTCATTACCAATTTTTCTTTTTATAAACTTTCCTTTATTTGTTAGGGCTGATTTGAAGGGTGTAAATCAGATATTTTTGTAAACTTTCTTTTTTCTTATAGGAGTGTTTAATTCTGATGGTATTGTAATCAACCTATTTAAAGGCGTACATAAATGAAAAACACAGCTTAATTCACGAAAATTGAGGGTTTCTCTTTAGTTCTTTGAATAACATTTCGAACTTATTAGAATAATTTCGTGACATTCACAATTCGACTTATCAAAGAACATTTCCACCACCGTTTGTGGCGTCTTCAACAAACTAAGATTCTTACCTCTGCATAGGTAACAGGTCGAGGTTTTTCCATCCAAAATCTTATTGTAGAACGGTTGTGGTACCTGAGTTAGTTGACAGGTTTCGTTATTTTTGGCGAGGTTTGCATCAAATAGACCAAAAGGACCTAAACTTGTGTCCAAGAGAACCCACAACGAATAACCATGATATATTCTCATCGCTTGAAGCTTTGGGGTCACACAACCATCCTCTAGGCCTCTTGAAGGCCGAAAAGCGAATACGTTTGTCCATTTGAACAAAAAGACAAAGATAGACCAAAAGGAACTAAACTATGGTCTAAGAGTAACAACAACGAATAACCTTAGCGTATTATCATCCCTTGAAACATTGGGGAGAGCTTAGGATCACAAAAATATCCTCTGGATCTCTCGAATCACGAAAACTAGTTAGGTTTGTTTGTTAAACTAAAAAGTAAAAGATAGACTACAAGAAAGCAAACTTTTGTCAAAGAGAATCAACAACGAATAACCCAAACATATTCTCAATCCTTAAAGTTTTGGGAAGAGCTTGGGGTCGCACAAACATCCTCTAGGCCTCTCGAATCAAGAAAACTTGCAAAGTTCATCTGTTTGACCATAAAGTCAAAGCTAGATGAAAAGGAAGCAAACTTTTGTCAAGGAGAAATAAGAACGAATAACCAAGACATATTCTCATCCCTTGAAGTTTTGCGGAGAGTTTTGAGTCACACAAACATCCTTTATGCCTCTCGAATATAAAAAACTTGGTAAGCATTGTCTATTTTGACCAAAAAATCAATGATAGACCAAAAGGAACCAAACTTTCATCTAAGTGAAATAACAACGAATAACAAAGATATATTCTTGTCCCTTGAAGCTTTGGGGAGAGCTTGGGGTCACACAAGCATCCTCTAGGTCTCTCGAATCGTAGAAACCCAGTAGGTTTGTTCTTTTGACCAAAAACATGAATGATAGACAAAAAGAAGGAAACTTTAATTTAAGAGAAATAACAACAAATAACCAAGACATACTCTTATTCCTTGAAGCTTTGGGGAGAGGTTAGGGTCACACAAATATCTTCTAGGCCAGTAGAATCACAAAAACATGCTAAATTTGTCCATTTGACCGTAAAGTCAAAGCTAGACTAAAAGGAGGCAAATTTTTATCTAGGAGAAACAACAACAAATAACCAGGACACATTCTCATCCCTTGAAGCTTTAAGGAGAGCTTGGGATCACACAAACATCCTGTAGGCCTCTCGAATCATGAAAACTCTAAGTTTGTCCGTTTAAGCAAAAAATCAAAGATCGAGTTAAAGGAACCAAACTTTCATCTAAAGAGAAATAACAATGAATGTTCGAGACATATTCTCATCCCTTGAAGCATTGGGGAGAGCTTGGAGACATAGAAACATCTTCTCAGCCTCTCAAATTACGAAAACTTGCTATGTTCATCCATTTGACTATAAAATCAGAGGTTGATCAAAAGGAAGCAAACTTTTGTCTAAGTGAAACAATGACAAATAATCAGGACATATTCTCATCCCTTGAAGATTTAACGAGAGCATGGGGTCACACAAACATCCTCTAGGCCTCTCGAATCCCAAAAATTCAATACATTTGTCAATTTGACCTAAAAGTCAAAGATAAACCAAAAGGAACTAAACTTTTGTCTAAAAGAAACAATAACAAATAACCAGGACATATTCTCATCTCCTTGAAGCTTTGGGGAGAATATGTCTTGGTTATTCGTTATTGATTCTCTTAGAAGAAAGTTTCCTTCCTTTTGGTCTATATTTGAGTTTTTGGTTAAATGGACAAACCTAGCGAGTTTTCGTGGTTTCGACAGGCCTTGAGGATGTTTGTGCAACCACAAGCTATCCCCAACGCTACAAAGGATGGGAATATGTCATGGTTATCTGTTATTGTTTCTTTTATCTATCTTCGACATTATTGTCAAATGGACAATTGTAGCGACTTTTTGTGATTCGAGAGGCCGAGAGGATGTTTGGGTGAACCCAAGCTTAGCTCTCCCCAATGCTTCAAGGGATGAGAATAAGTCATGGTTATTCGTTATTATTTTTCTTGCACAAAAGTTTGCTTCCTTCATTCTATCTTTGACTTTTTGGTGAAACGGACAAACTTAGCAAGTTTTCGTGAGTTGAGGAGCCTACAGGATGTTTGTGTGACCTAAAGCTCTCCCCAAAGCTTCATGGGATGATAACATGTCTTTGGTTATTCGTTCTTGCTTCTCTTAGACAAAAGTTTGGTTCCTTTTGCTCTATTTTTGACTTTTTGTTCAAACGGAAAAACCTAGAGAGTTTTCGTTGATTCGAGAGGCCTAGAAGATATTTTTGTGACCCCAAGCTCCCCCCTAAGCTTTAAGGGATGAGTATATATCTTGGTTATTCGTTGTTGTTTCTCTTAGATGAAAGTTTGGCTCCTTTTGGCTTATCATTGAATTTATAGTCAAATTTACGAATGTAGCGAGTTTTCGTGATTCGAGAGGCCAGAGGAGGGCCAGAGGATGTTTGTGTGACCCCAAACTCTCCCAAAACCTTCAAGAGATGAGGATATGTCTTCGTTATTTGTTGGTGTTTTTCTTAGATGAAAGTTTGTTTTCTTTTCGTTAATCTTTGAGTTTTTAGTCAAACAGACAAAGTTAGTGAGTTTTAGTGATTTGAGAGTCCTATAGGATGTTTGTTTGACCCCAGGCTTTCTAAAAGCTTTAAAGGATAAAAATATGTCTTGGTTATTTTATATTGTTTCAATCAAACGAAGGTTTGCTTCCTTTTAGTTT
Organism: Castanospermum australe; assembly: GCA_019955255.1. NCBI lineage: Eukaryota > Viridiplantae > Streptophyta > Magnoliopsida > Fabales > Fabaceae > Castanospermum > Castanospermum australe. Next base: position 111,579 of record NSJW01000485.1, read on the forward strand.
ATCTTTGACTTTTTTGGTCAAACAGACAAACTTAGTGAGTTGTTGTGATTTGAGTGCCCTAGAGGATGTTTTTGTAACCCTAAGCTCTCCCCAAGACTTTAAGGGATGAGAATGTGTCATGGTTATTATTTGTTGTTTCTCTTAGACGAAAGTCTGCTTCCTTTTGCTCTATCTTTCATTTTTTGTTCAAACAGAGAAGCTTAGAGAGTTTTCATTATTTGACAGTCCTAGAGGATGTTTGTGTGACCCCAAGCTCTCCCCAAACCTTCAATGGATGTGAATATGTCTTGGTTATTCATTGTCATTCCGTTTAGACGAAAGTTTAGTTCCTTTTGATCTTATCTTTGACTTTTTGGTCAAGCAGACAAACTTAGCAAGTTTTTGGGATTTGAGAGGCCAACAGGATGTTTGTGTGACTCCAAACTCTTCCCAAAGCTTCAAGGGATGAGAATATGTCATCATAATTCATTGCTATTTTTTTTAGAAGAAAGTTTGCTTCTTTTTTATTTATTTTTGACTTTTTTGTCAAACAGATACACTTAGCAAGTTTTCATAATTTAAGAGGCTTAAAGGATGTTTGTGTGGCCCCAAGCACTCTCCGAAGCTTCAAGGGATGGGAATATGTCTTGGTTATTCGTTGTTGTTTCTCTTAGATTGAAAGTTTGGTTCCTTTTGGTCTATCTTGGACTTTTTGGTGAATCGGACAAACTTAGCAACTTTTTGCAATTCAAGTGGCTTAGATGATGTTTGTGTGACCCCGAACTCTCCTCAAAATTTCAAGAATGAGAATATGTCATGATTATTTGTTGTTGTTTCTCTTAGACAAGTTTGCTTCCATTTGATCTAGCCTTGACTTTTTGGCCAAACGGACGAACTTAGCGAGTTTGAATGATTCGAGAGATCCAGAGGATGTTTGTAAGACCCCAAGCTCTCCCCAAATCTTCAAAGGTTGAGAATATCTCTTGGTTATTTGTTGTTGTTTATTTGATAAATGAAAGTTTGGTTCCATTTGGCTTATCTTTAATTTTTTGGTCAAACAAACAAACTTAGAGAAGCTTTCCGTGATTCGAGAGGCCTAGAGGATGTATTGTGTAACCCCAAGCTCTCCGCAAAGACTTCAAGGGATGAGCCATATGTCTTGGTTATTCATTGTTGTTCCTTTTAGACGAAAGTCCGGTTCCTAGGGCCCAACTTGACTTTTTTGGCCAAACAGACAAACTTAGCAAGTTTTTGTTATATGAGAGACCTAGAGGATGTTTATGTGAGTCCAAGCTCTTTCCAAAATTTCAAGGGATGAGAATATGTCTTGGTTATTCGATGTTGTTTCTGTTAAAAGAAATTTTGGTTCCTTTTGGTCTATTTTTGAATTTTTGGTCAAAGGAATGAACTTAGTCAGTTTTCATGATTCGAGAGGCTTAGAAGATGTTTGTGTGACCTCATGCTCTCCACAAAGCGTTAAGAGATTCATGTCTTGATTATTCGTTGTTATTTTCTGTTGTACGAAAGTTTGATTTCCATTTGATCTTTGCTTTGACTTTATGATCAAACGGACGAAACTTAGCAAATTTTCAAGATTCTAAAGGCCTAGAGAAGATCAAAGCTCTCCCGAAAGCTTCCAAGGATGAGAATATGTATTCATTGTTGCTTCTCTTAGACTTGAGTTTGATTCTTTTTGGTCTATTTTTAACTTTTTGGTCAAACGGACAAACTTAGGGAGTTTTCGTGGCTTGAGAGGCCGAGGAGGATGCTTGTGTGACCCCTAGCTCTCGTAAAGCTTCAAGGGATGATAATACGCCTAAGTTATTCAATATTGTTTTTCTTAGAAGAAAGTTTGGTTCATTTTGCTCTATCTTTGACTTTTTCTTCAAACAGACAAACTTAGCGAGTTTTGGTGATTTAAGAGGCCTACAGGATGCTTGTATGACCCCAAGCGCTCCCCAAAGCTTCAAGGGATGAGAATATGTCTTGATTGTTTGTTGTTGTTTTTTTTTTGGTGAAAGTTTAGTTTCTTTTGGTCTATGTTTGACTTTCTTTTTTTTTCAAAGAGATGAATATAGCAAGTTTTTGTGATTCGAGAGGCCTAAAGGATGTTTGTGTGACCCCAAATTCTCCCTCAAGCTTCAAGGGATTAGAATATGTCTTCATTATTCGTTGTTATTTTTGTTGTACGAAAGTTTACTTCCATTTGGCCTATCTTTGACTTTATGGTCAAACAGATGAACTTAGCAAAGTTTCAAGATTCCAGAGGCCTAGAGGATGTTTGTGTGACTCCAAGGTCTCCCGAAAGCTTCCAGGGGTGGGAATATGTCTTAGTTATTCATTGTTGCTTCTCTTAGACGAGAGTTTCATTCCTTTGGGCCTACTTTTGACTTTTTAGTCAAACGGACAAACTTAGTAAGTTTTCGTGATTCGAGTGGCCGAGAGGATGCTTGTGTGACACCAAGCTCTCTCCAAAGCTTCAAGGGATGAGAATATGCCTACGTTATTCGATATTGTTTTTTTTAGAAGAAAGTTTGGTTCCATTTGGCCTATCTTTGACTTTTTCGTCAAACAGACCAACTTAGTGAGTTTTGGTGATTTGAGGGGCCTAGAAGATGTTTGTGTGACTCCAAGCGATCCCTAAAGCTTTAAGGGATGAGAATATGTCTTGATTGTTTGTTGTTGTTACTTTTTAGGTGAAAGTTTGGTTCCTTTTAGTCTATTTTTTGACTTTTTGGTCAAAGAGACAAATTTAGCAAGTTTTTGTGATTCGAGAGGCCTAAAGGATGTTTGTGTGACCCCAAATTCTCCCTCAAGCTTCAAGGGATTAGAATATGTCTTCATTATTCGTTGTTATTTTTTGTTGTACGAAAGTTTACTTCCATTTGGCCTATCTTTGACTTTATGGTCAAAGGGATGAACTTAGCAAAGTTTCAAGATTCCAGAGGCCTAAAGGATGTTTGTGTGACTAACAAGGTCTCCCGAAAGCTTCCAGGGGTGGGAATATGTCTTAGTTATTCATTGTTGCTTCTCTTAGACGAGAGTTTCATTTCTTTTTAACCTATTTTTGACTTTTTAGTCAAACGGACAAACTTAGTAAGTTTTTGTGATTCGAGTGGCCGAGAGGATGCTTGTGTGACACCTAGCTCTCCCCAAAGCTTCAAGGGATGAGAATATGCCTAGGTTATTTGATATTGTTTTTCTTATAAGAAAGTTTGGTTCTTTTTGGCCTATCTTTGACTTTTTCGTCAAACAGACCAACTTAGCGAGTTTTGGTGATTTGAGGGGCCTAGAAGATGTTTGTGTGACTCCAAGCGATCCCTAAAGCTTTAAGGAATGAGCATATGTCTTGATTGTTTGTTGTTGTTACTTTTAGGTGAAAGTTTGGTTCATTTTAGTCTATTTTTGACTTTTTGGTCAAAGAGACAAATTTAGCAAGTTTTTGTGATTCGAGAGGCCTTTTTGTTCAAACGAACAAACTTAGCATATTGTTGTGATTCGATAGGCCTACACAATATTTGTGTGACCCCAAGCTCTCCCCAAAGCTTCAAGGGATTAGAATATGTCTCGATTATTCATTTTCTGTTATACAAAAATTTGCTTCTATTTAGTCTAGCTTTGACTTTATGGCCAAACGGAAGAACTTAGCAAATTTTCAAGATTCCAGAGGCTTAGAGGATGTTTGTGTGGCTCTCCCAAAAGCTTCCAGGGATGAGAATATGTCTTGGTTATTCATTGTTGCTTCTCTTAGACGAATGTTTGATTGCTTTTGGCCTATTTTTTTACTTTTTGATCAAACGAACAAACTTAGTGAGTTTTCGTGATTCTAGAGGCCTAGAGGATGTTTGCTAGACTACAAGCTCTCCTCAAAGCTTCAAAAGATGACAATATGTCTTGGTTTTTTGCTGGTGTTTCTCTTATACGAAAGTTTGGTTCCTTTTAGTCTATTTTTGACTTTTTGTGAAACAGGCAAAATTAGCGAGTTTTCATCATTTAAGAGGCCTAGAGGATATTTGTGTTAGCCTATCCTCACTCCAATGCTTCAAGGGATAATAATATGTCATTGTGATTTGTTATTCTTTCACCTAGATGAAAGTTTACTTCCTTTTAGTCTATCACTTTCTGGTCAAACAGACCAACTTTGTGAGTTTTCATAATTCGAGGGCCCTAGAGGATGTTTTTCTGACCCTAACCTCTCCCCAAAACGTCAAGGGATGAAAATATATCTTGCTTACTAGTTGCCATTTTTCTTAGATGAAAGTTTGCTACCTTTTGGTTTATCTGTGACTTTTTGCCAAACGGACAAACCGAGTAAGTTTTCATGATTCAAGTATTCTAGAGGGCATTTGTGTTACCCTAAGCACTCTCCAAAGCTTCAGTGAATGGGAATATGTCTTGGTTATTTGTTGTTGTTTCTCATAGACAAAAGTTACATTCCTTTTGGTCTATCTTTTACTTTTTGGTCAAACGGATAAACTTAGTGAGTTTTCGTGATTTGAGGGCCCTGGAAGATGTTTTTCTGACCCTAACCTTTCCCAAAACTTTAAGGGATGAGAATATATCTTGGTTATTCGTTGGTATTTCTCTTAGATGAAAGTTTGCTTCCTCTTAGTCTATCTGTGACATTTTGCCAAACGGACAAACTGAGCAAGTTTTCATTATTCGAGTATCCTAGAGGGCCTTTGTGTGACCCCAAGCACTCTCCAAAGCTTCAGTGAATGGGAATATATGTCTTGGTTATTTGTTGTTGTTTCTCATAGACAAAATTTACATTCCTTTTGGTCTATCTTCTACTTTTTGGTCAAACGGACAAAGTGAGTTTTCTTGGTTTGAGGGCCCTGGAAGATGGTTTTCTGACCCTAACCTTTCCCAAAACTTCAAGGGATGAGAATATATCTTGGTTATTCGTTGCCATTTCTCTTAAATGAAAGTTTGCTTCCTTTTGGTCTATCTGTGACTTTTTGCCAAATGGACAAATCGAGCAAGTTTTCATGATTCGAGTATTCTAGAGGACATTTTTGTGACCCCAAGCACTCCACAAAGCTTTAGTGGATGGGAATATATCATAGTTATTCGTTATTGTTTCTCATAGACAAAAGTTACATTTCTTTTGGTCTGTCTTTTACTTTTTGGTCAAACGGACAAATTTAGTAAGTTTTAGTGATCCGAGGGCCCTAGAGGATGTTTTTCTGACCTTAACCTCTCCCCAAAACTTCAAGAGATGAGAATATATCTTAGTTATTAGTCGGTATTTCTCTTAGATGAAAGTTTGCTTCCTTTTGGTCGATCTGTGACTTTTAGTTAAACGGACAAATCTAGCAAGTTTTCATGATTCGAGAGTCCTAGAGGACATTTGTGTGACCCCAAGCTCTTCCCAAAGCTTCAATGGACGGAAATATGTCTTGGTTATTCGTTGCTATTCCGTTTAGACGAAAGCTTGAGTTCCTTTTGGTTTATCTTTGACTTTTTGGTGAAACGAACAAACTTAGAGAGTTTTCGTGATTCGAGAAGCCTAGAGGATGTTTGTGTGACCTCAAGCTCTTCCCAAAACTTCAAGAGATGAGAATATGCCTTGATTATTCGTTGTTGTTTCTCTTTGACAAAAGTTTGCTTCCATTTGGTCTAGCTCTGACTTCATGGTCAAACTGACGAACTTAGAGAGTATTCCTGATTTCGAGAGGCCTAGAGGAAGTTTGTGAGATCCCAACCTTTCCCCAAATCTTCAAGGGTTGAGAATACATTTTGGTTATTCGTTGTTGTTTCTCATAAATGAAAGTTTGGTTCCTTTAAGTCAATATTTAACTTTTTGGTAAAAAGGACAAACTTAGAGAGTTTTCGTGATTTAAGAGGTCTAGAGGATGTTTGTGTGACACTAAGCTCTCCCCAAAGGTTCAAGTGATGAGAATATGTCTTAATTATTTGTTGTTGTTCCTTTTAGACGAAAATTTAGTTCCTTTTAGTTTATCTCTAACATTTTAGTCAAACGGACAAACTTAGTAAGTTTTTTTGAATTGAGAGGCCTAGAGGATGTTTGTGTGACTCGAAACTTCAAGGGATGAGGATATGTCTAGTTTTCATGATTCAAGAGGCCGAGAGGATGTTTGTGAGAGCCCAAGCTCTCCCCAAATCTTCATAGGTTAAGAATATCTCTTAGTTATTTGTTGTTGTTTCTGATAAATGAAAATTTACTTCCATTTGGCCTATCTTTAACTTTTTGGTCAAACAGAAAAACTTAGAGAGTTTTCGTGATTCGAGAGGCCTAGAGGATGTCTGTATTACCCTAGCCTCTTCCCAAAGCTTCAAGGGATGAGAATATATCTTGAATATTTGTTGTTATTTCTTTTAGATGAAAGTTTAGTTCTTTTTGGTGAAACGGACAAACTTAGCAAGTTTTTGTGATTTGAGAGGCCTACAGGATGTTTGTGTGACTCCAAGTTCTCCCCAAAGCTTCAAGGGATAAGAATATGTTTAGGTTATTCGATGTTTTTTCCCTTAGAAGAAAGCTTGGTTCCTTTTAGTCTATCTTAGACTTTCGTCAAACGGACAAACTTAGTGACTTTTGGTTATTTGATAGGCTTAGAAGATGTTTGTGTAACCCCAAGCGCTCCCTAAAGTTTCAAGAGATGAGAATATGTCTTGATTGTTTGTTATTATTTCTTTTAGATGAAAGTTTAGTTCTTTTTGGTCTATTTTTGACATTTTGGTCAAAGGAAAAAAAACATAGTAACTTTTCGTGATTCGAGATGCTTAGAGGCAGTTTGTGTGACCCTAAGCTCTTCCCAAAGTTTTAAGGGATTAAAATTTGTCTTGATTATTCATTGTTGTTTTTGTTATACGAAAATTTGCTTCCATTTGGTGTAGGATTGACTTTATGGTCAAACGAACAAACATAGCAAATTTTCAAGTTTCCAAAGGCCTAGAGGATGTTTGTGTGACTCCAATCTCTCCCCAAAGCTTCAAGGGATAAGAATATGTCTAGATTACTCGTTGTTGTTTCGCTTAGATGAAAGTTTGACTTCTTTTTGCCTATCTTTGATTTTTTGGTCAAATGGATAAAATTACCAAGTTTTCATGATTCAAGAGGCCTAAAAGATATTTGTGTGAACCCAAGCACTCTCCAAAGCTTTAAGGGAAGGGAACATGTCTTGTTTTTTGCTTGTTGTTTCTCCTAAACGAAAGTTTGATTCCTTTTGGTCTTTCCTTAACTTTTTGGTCAAACGGACAAACTTAACAAGTTTTTATGATTCGAGAGACCTAGAGGAAGTTTGTGTTACCCCAAGCTCTCCTAAAAGCTTCCAGGGATGAGAATTTGTCTTGGTTATTTGTTGCTATTTCTCTTATACGAAAGTTTAGTTCTTTTTGGTCTAGCTTTGACTTTACGGTCAAATGGACAAACTAAGCGAGTTTTCAAGATTCAAGAGGCCTAGAGAATATTTCAGTGACCCCAAGCTCTCCCTAAATCTTCAAGTGATGGGAATATATCTTGGTTATTCGTTGTTGTTTCTCTTTGACGAAAGTTTGCTTCATTTTGGTCTAGCTCTGACTTTGTGGTCAAATGAATGAACTTAATGAGTTTTCATTATTTGAGAGGGCTAAAGGATATTTGTGTAACCTCAAGCTCTCCCCAAATCATCAAAAAGGATGAGAATATGTCTTGATTATTCCTTGATAATTCTCATAGACGAAATTTAGTTCCTTTTGGTCTATATTTGACTTTTTGGCCAAATGGACAAACTTAGCAAGTTTTTATGATTCAAGAGGCCTAGCGGATTTTCTGTGACCCTAAACTCCCCCGAAAGCTTCCAGGGATTAGAATTTGTCTTGGTTATTTGTTATTATTTCTCTTATACGAAAGTTTGGTTCCTTTTGATCTAGCTTTGACTTTATGGTCAAACGGACGAACTAAGAGAGTTTTCATGATTCAAAAGGCCTATGAAATGTTTGTATAACCCCAAGCTCTCCCCAAATCTTCAAGTGATGGGAATATATCTTGGTTTTCTGCTGTTATTTCTCTCAGGTGAAAGTTTGCTCATTTTGTTCTATCTCTGACTTAATGGTCAAACGAACGAACTTAGCAAGTTCTCGTGATTCGAGGGGCCTAAAGGATGTTTGTGTGACCTCAAGCTCTCCCCAAATCTTCAAGGGAGCAGAATATGTCTTGGTTATTCCTTGATGTTTCTCATAGATGAAAGTTTCGTTCCTTTTGGTCTATGTTTGACTTTTTGACCAAACGGACAAACTTATCAAGTTTTTGTGATTTGAGTGGCCTAGATGATGTTTGAGTGACCCCAAGGTCTGCCCAAAGCTTCAAGGGAAGAGAATATGTTATGATTCATCATTGTTCTTTCTTTTACACGAAAGTTTGCATCCTTTTGGTCTAGTTTTGACTTTACAGTCAAAAGGACAAACTTAGCAAGTTTTTGGGATTTGAGAGGCCTGGAGAATGTTTATGTGATCTCAAGCTCTCCCCAAAGCTTTGAGGGATGAGAATAAGTCTTGGTTATTCATTATTATTTTCTCTTAAACGAAAGTTTGCTTCCTTCTGATCTATCTTTGGCTTTTTGGTGAAACGGACAAACTTAGCAACTTTTTACAGTTTGAGGGGCCTACAAGGCATTCCTGTGACCCTATGCTCTCCCCAAAGCTTTAGGAGATGAAAATATGTCTTGGTTATTCATTGTTGTTTCTCTTAGATGAAAGTTTGATTCCTTTTGGTCTATCTTTGACTTTTTGGCCAAACGGACAAACTTATCTAGTTTTTGTGATTTGAGTGGCCTAGATGATATTTGAGTGACCCCAAGCTCTGCCCAAAGCTTCAAGGGATGAGAATATGTTATGATTCATCCTTGTTCTTTCTTTTACACGAAAGTTTGCATCCTTTTGGTCTAGTTTTAACTTTACAAGGGATGAGAGTATGATATGAACCCGCCTAACTCCATCTCAAAAGCTAGCTCGTAAGGGGAGGGTTGCGAACCCATATATATAGCACCCAAGACCACCTGATAAGACCGATGTGGGACTTCTCATGATGAATCCACATCACGCCCAACCCCTTTAGACTGCACATCCTCGTGCAGGGGACCCCGGCATGGGATATTACTCACCCACCATGGCACCGACCGCCACAGGCAGGCTCTGATACCACATGATATGAACCCGCCTAACTCCATCTCAAAAGCTAGCTCGTAAGGGGAGGGTTGCGAACCCATATATATAGCACCTAAGACCACCTGATAAGACCGATGTGGGACTTCTCATGATGAATCCACATCACGCCCAACCCCTTTAGACTGCACGTCCTCGTGCAGGGGACCCCCGGCATGGGATATTACTCACCCACCATGGCACCGACCGCCACAGGCAGGCTCTGATACCACATGATATGAACCCGCCTAACTCCATCTCAAAAGCTAGCTCGTAAGGGTAGGGTTGCGAACCCATATATATAGCACCCAAGACCACCTGATAAGACCGATGTGGGACTTCTCATGATGAATCCACATCACGCCCAACCCCTTTAGACTGCACGTCCTCGTGCAGGGGACCCCGGCATGGGATATTACTCACCCACCAAGGCACCGACCGCCACAGGCAGGCTCTGATACCACATGATATGAACCCGCCTAACTCCATCTCAAAAGCTAGCTCGTAAGGGGAGGGTTGCGAACCCATATATATAGCACCTAAGACCACCTGATAAGACCGATGTGGGACTTCTCATGATGAATCCACATCACGCCCAACCCCTTTAGACTGCACATCCTCGTGCAGGGGACCCCGGCATGGGATATTACTCACCCACCATGGCACCGACCGCCACAGGCAGGCTCTGATACCACATGATATGAACCCGCCTAACTCCATCTCAAAAGCTAGCTCGTAAGGGTAGGGTTGCGAACCCATATATATAGCACCCAAGACCACCTGATAAGACCGATGTGGGACTTCTCATGATGAATCCACATCACGCCCAACCCCTTTAGACTGCACGTCCTCGTGCAGGGGACCCCGGCATGGGATATTACTCACCCACCAAGGCACCGACCGCCACAGGCAGGCTCTGATACCACATGATATGAACCCGCCTAACTCCATCTCAAAAGCTAGCTCGTAAGGGGAGGGTTGCGAACCCATATATATAGCACCTAAGACCACCTGATAAGACCGATGTGGGACTTCTCATGATGAATCCACATCACGCCCAACCCCTTTAGACTGCACGTCCTCGTGCAGGGGACCCCGGCATGGGATATTACTCACCCACCATGGCACCGACCGCCACAGGCAGGCTCTGATACCACATGATATGAACCCGCCTAACTCCATCTCAAAAGCTAGCTCGTAAGGGGAGGGTTGCGAACCCATATATATAGCACCCAAGACCACCTGATAAGACCGATGTGGGACTTCTCATGATGAATCCACATCAGAGTATGTCCTGTTTATTCATTGTTGATTCTCTTAAATGAAACTTTGCTTTCTTTTATCGATCTTTGACTTGTTAGTCAAATGGACAATTTTAGTAAGTTTTCGGGATTCAAGAGGCCAATAGGATGTTTGGCTGACCCCAAGCTCTCCCCAATGCTTCAAGCGATAAAAATATGTCTTGGTTAGTTTATGTTGTTTCTCTTAGAAGTAAGTTTGTTTCCTATTGGTTTATTCTTGACTTTTTTGTCAAATGGATAAACTTAGCGAGTTTTCGTGATTTTAGAGGATGTTTGTGTCACCCCAAGCTCTCCCCAATGCTTCAAGGGATTAGAATATGTCTTGGTTATTTTTTGTTGTTTCTTTCTCATGAAAGTTTTTGCTTCCTTTTGGTTTATCTTTGACTTTTTGGTCAAATGGACAAACTTTAGCAAGTTTTCATGATTTGAGATGACTAAGATGTTTGTGTGATCCCATGTCCTCCCCAAAGCTTCAAGCGATGGAATATGTCTAGGTTATTCATTGTTGTTTCCATCTCAGAAGAAAGTTTGGTTCCCTTTTGGTCTATCTTTTAACTTTTTAGTCAAACAGACAAACTTAGCTAGGGTTTTAGTGATTTGAAGGGGCCTAGAGGATGTTTAGTGTGATACCCAAGTGCTTCTCAAAACTTCAAGGGATGAGAATATATCGTGATTCTTCGTTTTTGTTTCTCTTACACAAAAGCCATTTTCTAATTCTGACTTTTTTGATCAAACAGTCGAACTTCATGAGTTTTTGTGATTTGTGAGGCCTAGATGATGTTTGTGTGACCCCAAGCTCTCCTCTAAGCTTTAAGGGATATTGTTGTTGTTTCTCTTATACAAAAATTTGTTTCCTTTTGGCCTAACTTTGACTTTATGGTCAAAATGGACAAACTTTGCGAGTTTTTAGGATTTGAGAGGCCAAGAGGATGTTTGTGTGACCCCAAGTTCTACCTAAAGCTTCAAGAGATGAGAATATGTCTTGGTTATTTGTTGTTATTTCTCTTAGAAAAAAGTTTGCTTCCTTTTGGTATATCTTTGACTTTTTGGTCTCACAGACAGACCTACCGAGTTTTCTTAATTCGTGAGGCCTAGAGGATGTTTGTCTGACTCCAAGCTCTCCACATAGCTACAAGGGATTGGAATATGTCGTGGTTATTCATTGTTGTTTCTCTCAAATGAAACTTTGCTTACATTTGGAGTATCATTGACTTTTTGCTCAAACGAATAAACTTAGCATGTTTTCATGATTCGAGATGACTAAGATGTTTGTGTGATCCCATGTCCTCCCCAAAGCTTCAAGCGATGAGAATATGTCTAGGTTATTCATTGTTGTTTCTCTCAGAAGAAAGTTTGGTTCCCTTTGGTCTATCTTTAACTTTTTTAGTCAAACAGACAAACTTAGCTAGTTTTAGTGATTTGAGGGGCCTAGAGGATGTTAGTGTGATACCAAGTGCTTCTCAAAACTTCAAGGGATGAGAATATATCGTGATTCTTCGTTTTTGTTTCTCTTACACAAAAGCCATTTTCTAATTCTGACTTTTTGATCAAACAGTCGAACTTCATGAGTTTTTGTGATTTGTGAGACCTAGATGATATTTGTGTGACCCCAAGCTCTCCTCTAAGCTTTAAGGGATATTGTTGTTGTTTCTCTTATACAAAAATTTGTTTCCTTTTGGCCTAACTTTGACTTTATGGTCAAATGGACAAACTTTGCGAGTTTTTAGGATTTGAGAGGCCAAGAGGATGTTTGTGTGACCCCAAGTTCTACCTAAAGCTTCAAGAGATGAGAATATGTCTTGGTTATTTGTTGTTATTTCTCTTAGAAAAAAGTTTGCTTCCTTTTGGTATATCTTTGACTTTTTGGTCTCACAGACAGACCTACCGAGTTTTCTTAATTCGTGAGGCCTAGAGGATATTTGTCTGACCCCAAGCTCTCCACATAGCTTCAAGGGATTGGAATATGTCGTGGTTATTCATTGTTGTTTCTCTCAAATGAAACTTTGCTTACATTTGGAGTATCATTGACTTTTTGCTCAAACGAATAAACTTAGCATGTTTTCATGATTCGAGATGACTAAGATGTTTGTGTGATCCCATGTCCTCCCCAAAGCTTCAAGCGATGAGAATATGTCTAGGTTATTCATTGTTGTTTCTCTCAGAAGAAAGTTTGGTTCCCTTTGGTCTATCTTTAACTTTTTAGTCAAACAGACAAACTTAGCTAGTTTTAGTGATTTGAGGGGCCTAGAGGATGTTAGTGTGATACCAAGTGCTTCTCAAAACTTCAAGGGATGAGAATATATCGTGATTCTTCGTTTTTGTTTCTCTTACACAAAAGCCATTTTCTAATTCTGACTTTTTGATCAAACAATCGAACTTCATGAGTTTTTGTGATTTGTGAGGCCTAGATGATATTTGTGTGACCCCAAGCTCTCCTCTAAGCTTTAAGGGATATTGTTATTGTTTCTCTTATACAAAAATTTGTTTTCCTTTTGGCCTAACTTTGACTTTATGGTCAAATGGACAAACTTTGCGAGTTTTTAGGATTTGAGAGGCCAAGAGGATGTTTGTGTGACCCCAAGTTCTACCTAAAGGTTCAAGAGATGAGAATATGTCTTGGTTATTTGTTGTTATTTCTCTTAGAAAAAAGTTTGCTTCCTTTTGGTATATCTTTGACTTTTTGGTCTCACAGACAGACCTACCGAGTTTTCTTAATTCGTGAGGCCTAGAGGATGTTTGTCTGACCCCAAGCTCTCCACATAGCTTCAAGGGATGCGAATATGTCGTGGTTATTCATTGTTGTTTCTCTCAAATGAAACTTTGCTTACATTTGGAGTATCATTGAGTTTTTTGCTCAAACGAATAAACTTAGCATGTTTTCATGATTCGAGATGACTAAGATGTTTGTGTGATCCCATGTCCTCCCCAAAGCTTCAAGCGATGAGAATATGTCTAGGTTATTCATTGTTGTTTCTCTCAGAAGAAAAGTTTGGTTCCCTTTGGTCTATCTTTAACTTTTTAGTCAAACAGACAAACTTAGCTAGTTTTAGTGATTTGAGGGGCCTAGAGGATGTTAGTGTGATACCAAGTGCTTCTCAAAACTTCAAGGGATGAGAATATATCGTGATTCTTCGTTTTTTGTTTCTCTTACACAAAAGCCATTTTCTAATTCTGACTTTTTGATCAAACAGTCGAACTTCATGAGTTTTTGTGATTTGTGAGGCCTAGATGATGTTTGTGTGACCCCAAGCTCTCCTCTAAGCTTTAAGGGATATTGTTGTTGTTTCTCTTATACAAAAATTTGTTTCCTTTTGGCCTAACTTTGACTTTATGGTCAAATGGACAGTTTTAGGATTTGAGAGGCCAAGAGGATGTTTGTGTGACCCCAAGTTCTACCTAAAGGTTCAAGAGATGAGAATATGTCTTGGTTATTTGTTGTTATTTCTCTTAGAAAAAAGTTTGCTTCCTTTTGGTATATCTTTGACTTTTTGGTCTCACAGACAGACCTACCGAGTTTTCTTAATTCGTGAGGCCTAGAGGATGTTTGTCTGACCCCAAGCTCTCCACATAGCTTCAAGGGATGCGAATATGTCGTGGTTATTCATTGTTGTTTCTCTCAAATGAAACTTTGCTTACATTTGGAGTATCATTGACTTTTTTTGCTCAAACGAATAAACTTAGCATGTTTTCATGATTCGAGAGGCCAAGACAATATTTGTGTGTTCCCAAGGATTCTTCAAAGCTTCAAGGGATGAGAATATGTCTTAGTTATTCGTTGTTGTTTCTCTTAGAAGAAAGTTTAGTTCCTTTTGGTCTATCTTTGGGTTTTTAGTCAAACAGACAAACTTAGAGAGTTTTGGTCATTTGAGAGGCGTAGAGGATGTTTGTGTGACCCCAAGCTCTCCCCAAAGCTTCAAGGGATTAGAATATGCCATGATTATTTGTTGTTGTTTCTCTTAATCAAAAGTTTAGTTTCTTTTGATTTATTTTTTACTTTGTGGTCAAACGGACGAACTTAGCAAGTGTTTCATGATACAAGTGGCCTAAAGGATGTTTATATGACCCCAGGCTCTCCCCAAAGATTAAAGGGAATCGAATATGCCATTATTATTGATTGTTGTTTCTGTTAAGAAAGTTTGCTTCCATTTAGTCTAGCTTTGACTTTATGGTCAAACAGATGGACCTAGCGAGTTTTCAAGATTCGAGAGGCCTAGAAGATGTTTGTGTGACTCCAAGCCTTCTCGAATGCTTCCCGAGGGATGAGAATTTGTCTTGCTCATTCGTTGTTGTTTCTCTTAGATGAAAGTTTGATTCCTTTAGTCTATTTTTGACATTTTGGTCAAACGGAGGAACTTAGTAAGTTTTCATGATTCAAGAGGCCTAGAGGATGTTTGTGTGACTCCTAACTCAGTCCAAAGCTTCAAGGGATGAGATTATGTCTTGGTTATTTGTTGTTGTTTCTCTTAGATGAGTATTTAGTTCCTTTTGGTCTATCTTTGTCTTTTTAGTCAAACGGACAAACTTCGCTTGTTTTCGTGCTTTGAGAGACCTTGACAAGCTATCTCCAAAGCTTCAAGGGATGAGAATATGTTTTGATTATTCATTCTTGTTTCTCTTAGATTTAGTTCCTTTTGGTATATCTTTGACTTTTTGGTCGAGCAGACGAACTTAGTTAGTTTTCGTGATTTGAGAGGCCTAGAGGATCTTTGTGTGACCCAAGGCACTCCCCAAATCTTCAAGGGATGAGAATATGTCTTAGTTATAAATTGTTGTTTCTTTCCAAAAAAAGTTTGGTTCCTTTGGGTCTGTCTTTGACTTTTTGTTCAAACGGACACTCGTAGCAAATTTTTATGATCAGCATAGAGGATGTTTGAGTGACTCCAAGTTTCAAGAGATGAGAATATGTCTTGATTATTTGCTATTGTTTCTCTTAGTCGAAAGTTTACTTCCTTTTGGTATTTATTTCACGTTTTAGTCAAACGGATAAGAATAGCAAGTTTTCGTGTTTCGGAGGCCCAAAGAATGTTTATGTGACCCTAAGCATTCCCAAAACCATCAAGGGACGAGAATGCGTCTTGGTTATTGCTGTTGTTTCTCTAAGATGAAAGTTTAGTTCCTTTTGGTTTATCTTTGACTTTTTGGTCAAACAGACAAACGTAGCATGTTTTTGTCAATCAAGTGGCCTAGATGATGTTTATGTGATCTCAAGCTCTATCCAAAGTTTCAAGGGATGAGAATATGTCTAGGTTATTCGTTGTTATTTCTTTTAAATGAAAATTTAGTTCCTTTTGGTCTATCTTTCACTTTTTGGTCAAACAGACAAACTTAGCATGTTTTTATGATTCGAGAGGCCTAGAGGATGTTTGTGCATCTCCAAGCTCTCCCCAAAGCTTCGAGCAATGAAAATATATCTTGCTTATTCGTTGTTGTTTTTCTTAAGCATAAAAGTTTAGCTGCTTTTAGTCTATCTTTCACTTTTTGGTCAAACGGACAAACATTCTGGCATTTTGTCTCATTTGAGAGGCCTAGAGGCCCCAAGCACTACTCCAAAGCTTCAAAGGAATAGAATATGTCTTTGGTTATTCGTTGCCGTTCCTTTTAGATGAATGTTTAGTTCCTTTTGGTATAACCTTGACTTTATGGTCAGACGGATGAGCCTTGTGAGTTTTCATAATTGAAGAAGCCTAGAGGATGTTTGGGTGACCCCAAGCTCTCCTCAGAGCTTTAAGGGATGACAAGATGTCTTAGTTATTCGCCATTGTTAGTCTTTTAGAAGAAAGTTTGGTTCCTTTATATCTATCTTTGACTTTTTGATCAAGCTGACAAACTTAGCAAATGTTTGTGATTTAGGAGGCGTCAAGAAGATGTTTGTGTGACCCTTAGCTCTTCCCAAAGCTTCAAGGGATGAAAATATGTCTTGGTTATTTGATATTGTTTCTCTTAGACGAAAGTTTGCTTCGAGTTGAGTCTATTTTGACTTTTTGGTCAAATGGACAAATTTAGCAAAATTTTTGTGATTCAAGAGGCTTAGAAGGATGTTTGTGTGACCTCAAGTTCTTCTCAAAGTTTGAAGGGATGAGAATTATCTTGATTATTCATTATTGTTTCTCTTAGATGAAAGTTCGCTTCCTTTTGGTCTAACTTTGACTTTGTAGACAAATGGACGAATTTAATGAGTTTTCGTGATTTGAGAGGCCTAGAGGTTTATGCTTGTATAACCCGAAGCTCTCTCCTAAAGCTTTCAAGGAATGAGAATATGCCTTGGTTATTCGCTTTTTATATCCGTTAGATGCAAAACTTTGGCTCCTTTAAGTCCATCTTTCACTTTTTGGTCAAACGGACAAACATAGTGAGTTTTCATGATTCGAGAGGCCTCGCGCATGTTTGTTTGACCCCAAGCTCTCCCCAAAGTTTCAAAGGATCAGAATATGTCTTGTTTTATTCGCTATTCTTTCTCTAAGATGAAAGTTTGATTCTTTTTAGTCTATCTTTGACTTTTTGGTCAAACAGACAAACATGGCGAGGTTTCGTGATTCGTGAGGCCTAGAGGATGTTTGTTTGACCCCAAACTCTCCCCAAAGCTCCAAGAGATGAGATATATATCTTGGTTATTCCTTATTATTTTCCTTACACGAAAGTTTAGTTCCTTTTAGTGTATCTTTGACTTTTTGGTCAAACGGACAAACATAGCAAGGTTTCGTGATTCGAGATGCCTAGAGGATGTCTGTGGGACCTCATGCTCTCCCCAAAGCATCAACGGATGAGAATATGCCTTAGTTATTCGTTGTTGTATCTCTTATACGAAAGTTTGGTTCCTTTTAGTTTATTTTTCACTTTTTAGTTAAATGGACAAACGTACTGACATTTTGTCATTCCAGAGGCCTAGAGGATGTTAGAATGACCCCAAGCTCTCCCCAAAAGCTTCAAGAGATGAGAATATGTTTTGGTTATTCAATGATGTTTTTCTTAGATGAAAGTTTATTGCTTTTGGTCTATCATTGACTTTGGTCAAACAGACAAACCTTGTAAGTTTTCATGATTTTGAGAGGCCTAGAGGATGTTAGTTAACTCGAAGCTCTAGCCAAAGCGTCAAGGGATGAGAATATGACTTGGTTATTTTAATGTTGTTTCTCTTCGACAAAAGTTTGCTTCCTTTTAGTTTAGCTTTGACTTTATGGTCAAATGGGCGAACATAGCAATTTTTTTGATTTAAGCCTAGAGGCTGTTTTTGTGACCCCATGATCTCCCCTATGCTACAAGGGATGAGAATATGTTTTAGTTATTCGCTGTTGTTTCTCTTAGAAGAAAGTTTGGTTCCTTTCGGGTCAATCTTTGACTTTTTAGTCAAACGGACAAACTTAGCAAGTTTTCGAGATTCGAGAGGCCTAGAGGATGTTTGTATGACCCAAGCATCCTCTAAATCTTCAAGGTATGAGAATATGTCTTGGTTATTCGTTGTTGTTTCTCCTAGACGAAAGTTTGGTTCCTTTTGGCCTATCATTGATTTTTAGTCAAACGGAAAAACTAAGCAAGTTTTCGTGAATCAAGAGGCCTAGAGGATGCTTGTGCGACTCCATCCTCTACCCAAAGCGTCAAGGGATGAGAATATATCTTAGTTATTTGTTGTTGCTTCTCTTAAATAAAAGTTTTGCTTTCTTTTTGTCTACCTTTGACTTTATGCCCAACTGGACAAACTTAGCGAGTTTCGTGATTCGAGACACCAAGAGAATGTTTGTGTGACAACAAACTCTCCCCAAAGCTTCAAAAGATGAGAATATGTCTTGGTTCTTAGATGTTGTTTCAATTAGACTAAAGTTTGGTTCTTTTTGGTCTATCTTTGACTTTTTGGTCAACGGATAGACTTAGCAAGTTTTCATGATTCGAATGGCCTAGAAGATGTTTATGTGGCCCCAAGCATTCCCCAAAGTTTCAAGTGATGAGAATATGTCTTGGTTAATCGTTGTTGTTTCTCTTAGACGACAATTTGGTTCCTTTTAGCCTATCATTGACTTTTGGGTCAAATGGACAAACTAAGCAAGTTTTTGTGAATCGAGAGACCTAGAGGATGCTTGTGCAACTCCATGCTCTACCCAAAGCGCAAAGAGATGAGAATATATCTTAGTTATTCGTTGTTGTTTATCTTAGACAACAGTTTGTTTCCTTTTTGTCTAACTTTGAGTTTACAGTCAACTGGACAAACTTAGCGTTCCGTGATTCGAGACACCTAGAAGATGTTTGTGTGACAACAAGCTCTCCCCAAAAGCTTCAAGGGATGAGAATATGTCCTGGTTATTCGTTGTTGTTTCGCATAGATGAAAGTTTGTTTCCTTTTGGTCTATCATTGACTTTTTGGTCAACTGGACAAACTTAGCAAATTTTCATGATTCAAGACGCCTCGAGGATGTTTGTGTGGCCTCATGGTCTCTCCAATTTTTCAAGGGTTGAGAATATGCCATGGTTATTCATTGTTGTTTGTCTTAGACAAAAGTTTAGTTCCTTATTGTTTATCTTTGACATTTTAGTCAGACGGTCAAACTTAGTGAGTTTTCGTGATTCGAGAGGCCTAGAGGATGTTTGTGTGACTCCAAGCTCTATCCAAAGTGTCACACACATCAGAATATATCTTGGTTATTCTTGTTGTTTCTCTTAGACAAAAGCTTGGTTGCCTTTTGGCATAGCTTTGAGTTTATGGTCAAGTGGACAAAGCTTAGCTGAGTTTTCGTGATTTGGGAGGCCTAGAGGATGTTTGTGTGACATCAAACTCTCCCCGAAAGCTTCAAGGGAATAAGGAATATATCTTGGTTATTCATTGTTGTTTCTCCTTGGACGAAATATTTGGTTCCTTTTAGTCTATCTTTGAATATTTTGGTCAAACAAACAAACTTAGCAAGTTTTCATGTAGTTCGAGAGGCTTAAAGGATGTTTGTTGTGATCCCCAAGCACTCCTCCAAAGCTTCAAACGATGAGAATATATCTTGATTATTCATTGTTGTTTTCCTTAGACAAAAGTTTGCTTCATTTTAGTCTAGCTTTTACTTTATGGTCAAATGGACAAACTCAGTGACTTTTTGTGATTCGAGAGGTCTAGAAGATGTTTTTGTAGTCCCAGGCTCTCCCCAAAGTGTCCAGGGATGAGAATATGTTAGGGTTATTTTTTGTTGTTTCTCCTTGACGAATGTTTGGTTCCTCTTGGTCTATCTTTGACTTTTTGGTCAAATGGGCAAGTTTAGCAAGTTTTCATGATCCAAGAGGCCTAGAGGATGTTTTTTGTGTCAAATGTTAGGGTTATTCCTTGTTGTTTCTCTTAGACAAAAGCTTGGTTGCTTTTTATCTAGCTTTGAGTTTATGGTCAAGTGGACAAACTTAGTGAGTTTTCGTGATTTGAGAGGCCTAGAGGATGTTTAGGTGACAACAAGCTCTCCCCGAAGCGTCAAGGAGATTTTGTCTTGATTATTCAATGTTATTTCTCTTAGAAAAAGTTTGCTTCCTTTTGGTCTATCTTTGACTTTATAGTCAAACGGATTTGAGAGGGCTAGATGTTTGTGTGACCCCAAGCTCTCCCCAAAGCTTAAAGGGATGAGAATATGTCTTGATTATTCAATGTTATTTCTCTTAGACAAAGTTTGCTTCGTTTTAGTCTATCTTTAACTTTATGGTCAAACGGATTCGAGAGGGCTAGAGAATGTTTGTGAGACCCCTAGCTCTCACCAAAGCTTCAAGGGATGAGAATATATCTTGATTATTCATTTTGGTTTCCCTCAGATGGAAGTTAGCTTCATTTTGGTCTAACTTTATGGTCAAATGGACGAAGTTAGTGGGTTTTCGTGATTCAAGAGGCCCAGAGGATGTTTGTGTGACCACAAGTTCTCCCCAAAGCGATCTTGATTATTCGTTGTTGTCTCTCTTAGAAGGCTTTATGGCCAAAAAGGCAAACTTTATGAGTTTTCGTGATTCGAGTGGCCTAGAGGATGTTTGTGTGACCACAAGCTTCCCCAAAGTTTCAAGGGATGAGAATGTGTTATGATTATTCGTTATTGTGTCTCTTAGACGAAAGTTTACTTTCTTTTGGTCTAGCTTTGACTTTTTAGTCAAACGGACGAATTTAGCAAGTGTTTATAATTTCGAGGGTCCTAGGGGATGTTTGTGTGACTCCAAGCACTCCCTAAAGTGTCAAGGGATGGGAATATGTCTTGGTTATTCGTTGTTGTTTCTCTTAGATGATAGTTTAGTTCTTTTTGCTTAACCTTTGAGTTTTTGGCCAAACGGATAAACTTAGCGAGTTTTCGTGATTCGAGAGGTTTGGAAGATGTTTGTGTGATCCCAAGCTCTCCCCAAAACTTCAAGGGATAAGAATATGTCTTGATTATTGTTATTTCTCTTAGACAAAAGTTTGGTGTCCTTTTAGTCTAGCTTTGACTTTATCGTCAAAACGGACAAACTTAGCGAGTTTTCGTGATTCGAGAAGCCTAGAGGATGTTTGTACGACTCTCAGCTCTAAAACTTCAAGGGATGATAATATGTCTTCGTTATTCATTATTGTTTCAATTAGACGAAAGTTTGATTCCTTTTTGTCTATCTTTAACTTTTTGGTCAACGGACAAACTTATCAAGTTTTCGTTATTCGAGAGGCTTAGAGGATGTTTATGTGACCCCAAGCTCTCCCCAAAGCTTCGAGGGATGAGAATATGTCTTGATTTTTCGTTGTTGTTTCTCTTAGACAAATGTTTGCTTCATTTTGGTCTAGCTTTAACTTTGTGATCAAACGAACGAACATAGCGAGTTGTAGTATCTTGGTTATTTGTTGTTGTTTCTCTTCGACGAAAGTTTGATTCTTTTCTTTATTTTTGACTTCTTGATCAAACGGATGAACTTAGTAAGTTTTCATGATGGTCAAACGACAAACTTAGCGAGTTTTCGTGATTCGAGAGGCTTAAAGGATGTTTGTGTGACCCCAAACTCTCCCCAAAGTTTCAAGGGTGAGAATATGTCTTGATTATTGTTGTAATTTCTATTGGACAAAAGTTTGCTTCCTTTTAGTCTAGCTTTGGCTTTATGATCAAACAAACGAACTTAGCGAGTTGTAATGACTCGAGAGGCCTAGAAGATATTTGTATGACCCCAAGCTCTCCCCAAAGCTTGAAGGGATGAGAATATGTTTTGGTTATTCGTTGTTGGTCCTGTTAGATTAAAGTTTAGTTTCTTTTGGTTTATCTTCGACTTTTTGGTCAAACGGACAAACTTAGCAAGTTTTCATGTCATTCGAGAGGCCTTAGAGGATGTTTGTGTGACCCAAGCTCTCGCTTAAGATTTAAGGGATGAGAATATGTCTTGATCTTTCGTTGTTCTTACTCTTAGACGAATGTTTGCTTCTATTGGTCTAGCTTTGACTTTATGGTCAAACGGACAAACTTAGCGAGTTTTCCTGACTTGAGAGGCCTAGAGGATGTTTTTGGGGCCCCAAGCTATCCGTAAAGCTTCAAGGGATGAAAATATGTCTTGGAATATGTCTTGGTTATTTGATGTTGATTCTCTTAGATGAAAGTTTGCTTCCTGTTAGTCTATTTTTGACTTGTGGTTAAACGTACAAATATAGCGAGTTTTCGTGATTTGTGAGGCCTAGAGGATGTTTGTGTAACCCCAAGCTCTCCCCAAAGCTTCATGGGATGAAAATATGTCTTGGTTATTCATTGTTATTTTTCTTAAATGAAAGTTTACTTCCTTTTGGGTATAGCTTTGACTTTATGGTCAAACGGACGAGCTTAACAAGTTTTCGCAATTCGAGAGGCCTAGAAGATGTTTGTGTGACCCCAAGCTCTCCCCAAAGCTTCAAGGGATGAGAATATGTCTTATTTATTCGTTGTTGTTCCTGTTACATAAAAGTTTAGATCCTTTTGGTATATCTTTGACTTTTTGGTCAAAAGAAAAACTTAGAAAGTTTTTGTGATTCTTGGAGCCTAGAGGAAGTTTGTGTGACCCCACACTCTCCCTAAAGCATCAATGGACGAGAATATGTCTTGGTTATTCGTTGTTCTCGCTTTGACATTATGGTCAAACAAATGAGCTTAGCGAGTTTTTGTGATTCGAAGGGCCTAGAGACTGTTTGTGTGATCCTAAGCTCTCCCCTAAGCATTAAGGGATGAGAATATATCTTGGTTACTCGCTTATTGTTTCTCTCAGAAGAAAGTTTTGTTCCTTTTGTTCAAACTTTGACTTCTTGGTCAAATCAACAAGCTTAGTGAGTTTTCATAATTTGAGAGGCCTAGAGGATGTTTGTGTGGCCCTAACACTTTCCAAAGCTTCAAGAGATGAGCATATGTCTTAGATATTTATTGTTGTTTCTCTTAGACGAAAGTTTGGTTTCTTTTGGTCTTTGACTTTTTGGTCAAACGGTCAAACTTAGCGAGTTTTTGTAATTCGAGAGGCCTAGAGGATGTTTGTGTGACCCCAAGCAGCTAAAGCTTCAGCAGATGAGAATATGTCTTGATTATTGTTGTTATTTCTCATAGCCAAATATTTGCTTCCTTTTAGTCTAACTTTGATTTTATGGTCAAACGGACAAACTTAGCAAGTTTTCGGGGTTTAGAAGCCTAAAGGATGTTTGCGTGACTCCAAGATCTCCATAAACTTGAACGGAATGAGAATATGTGTTGGTTATTCGCTTACTATTTCAATTAGATGAAAGCTTGATTCCTTCTGGTCTATCTTTGACTTTTTAGTCAACGGATAAACTTAGCAAGTTTTCGTGATTCGAGAGGCCTAAAGGATATTTGTGTGACCTTGATGCTCTCCCCAAAGCTTTACGAAATGAGAATATTGCTTGATTATTCGTTGTTGTTTCTCTATCACAAAAATTTGTTTCATTTTGGTCTAGCTTTGACTTCATAGTCAAACGGACGAACTTAGCAAGTTTTCATGATTTGAGAGACGCAGATGATATTTGTGTGACCCCAAGCACTTCCCAAAGCTTTAATAGACAACAATATGCCTTAGTTATTCGTTATTATTTCTCATAGACGAAAGTTTCGTTCCTTTTTGACTATCATTGACTTTTTAGTCAAATGGACAAACTTAGCGTATTTTCATGATTTGAGAGGCCTAAAGGATGTTTGTGTGATCCCAAGCTCACCCCAAAGCTTTAAGGGATGAGAATATGTCCTAGTTGTTCATTGTTAATCTTGTTAGATGAAAGTTTGGTCCGTTTTAGTATATCTTTGACTTTTTTGTCAAACAACAAACTTAGCAAGCTTTTGTGATTTGAAAGACCTAGAGGATGGCCTAGAGGATGTTTGCATGACTCCAAACTCTCCCCAAAAGCTTCAAGGGATGAAAATATGTCTTGGTTATTCGTTATTATTTCTTTTATCAGAAAGTTTGCTTCTCTTTAGTCTAATTTTGACATTATGGCCAAAGGGACGAACTTTATGAGTTTTCGTGATTCGAGATGTCTGGAGGATGTTTGTGTGACCGCTAGCTCTCCCTAAAGCTTCAAAGGATGAGAATATGTCATGATTATTCGTTGTTATTTCGCTTAGATGAAAGTTCGCTTTATTTTGGTCTAGCTTTGACCTTATGGTCAAATGGATAAACTTTGACTTTATTGTCAAATGAAAGTTTGCTTCATTTTCGTTATTCGAGACTCCTGGAGGATGTTTATGTGATCCAAGCTCTCCCCAAAGCTTAAAGGGATGAGAACATGTCTTGGTTATTCGTTATGATTTCTCTTAGATGAACGTTTGCTTCCTTTTGACCTAGCTTTGACTTTATGGTCAAACGGACAGACTTTGTGAGTTTTCATAATTCGAGAGGCCTAGAGGATATTTGTGTGACCCCTAACTCTCCTAAAGTATCAAGGCATGAGAATATGTCATGGTTATTTGTTGTTATTTCTCTTAGATGAATGTCTTGATTCCTTTTAGTTCCATCTTTGATTCTTTAGTTAAACGGACAAAATTAACGAGTTTTCGTGATTCGATGGGGCCTAGAGGATGTTTGTGTGATCCTATGTTCTCCCTAAAGCATTAAGAGAAGAGAATATATCTTGATTATTCGTTGTTGTTTCTCTTAATCGAATGTTTGGTTCTTTTTGGTCTAGCTTTGACTTATAGGGTCAAAAGGTCGAACTTAGCGAGTTTTCACGATTTGAGAGGCCTGTTTGTGTGACCCTAAGCTCTCCCCAAAGCTTTAAGGGACGAGAATATGTCTTAATTATTCACTGTTGTTTTTCTTAGAAGAAAGTTTGATTCCAATTGGCTGATTTTTGACTTTTTCATCAAACGGACAAAGTTAGCAAGTTTTTGTGATTGGAGGGGCTTAGAGGATGTTTGTGTAACCCCAAGCTCTCCCCAAAGCTTCAAGGGATGAGAATATGTCTTGATTATTCGTTGTTGTTTTCTTATATGAAAGTTTCTTTCCTTTTGGTCTATCTTTGACTTTTTGGCCAAAGGAAAAAATTTTGCGAGTTTTCATGACTCAAGAGGCCTAGATAATGTTTGTATGACCTCAAGTTCTCCTCAAAGTTTCAAGGGATGAAAATATGTCTTCATTATTGTTGTTGTTTCTCTTAGACAAAGGTTTAGTTCCTTTTGGTTTAGCTTTAACTTTTTTGCCAACGGATAAACTTAGTGAGTTTTTGTGATTCAGGGGGCCTAAAGGATGTTTGTGTGACTCCAAGCTCTCCCAAAAGTTTCAAGGGATAAGAATATGTCTTGATTATTCGTTGTTATTTCTTTTATATGAAAGTTTGCTTCATTTTAGTCTAGCTTTGACTTTATGGTCAAATGGACAAACCTAGCGAGTTTTGGTAATTCAAGAGGCCTAGAGGATGTTTGTGTGACCCCATGCTCTCCCCAAAGCTTCAAGAGATGAGAATATGTCATGGTTATTCGTTGTTGTTTCTCTTAAATGAAAGTTTACTTCCTCTTGTTCTATTATTGACTTTTTGACCAAATAGACAAACTCTGAAAACAAGTCTAGAAGATGTTTGTGTGACCCCAAGCTCTCTGTAAAGCTTCAAAGGATGAGAATATTTTTTGGTTATTCGTTGTTGTTTCTCTTCGATTAAAGTTTCCTTTCTTTTTATTTATCTTTGATTTTCTTATCAAACGGACAAACTTAGCAAGTTCTTGTGATTCGAGAGGATTAGAGGATATTTATATAACCCCAAGCTCTCTCCAAAACTTCAAGGAATGAGAATATATCATTGTTATTCGTTATTGTTTCTCTTAGACGAAAGTTTGATTCCTTTTGGTCTATCTTTGACTTTTTAGCCAAACGGCCAAGTTTAGCAAGTTTTCGAGCTTTGAGAGTTCTAGAGGATGTTTGTATGACTTGATTGTTTATTGTTGTTTCTCTTAGACGAATGTTTGGTTCTTTTGAGTTTATCTTTGACTTTTTGGTCAAACAGACAAACTTAGCGAGTTTTCGTGATTCGAGAGGCCTAGAGGATGTTTGTGTGATCATAAGCTCTCCCTAAAGCTTCAAGGGATGAGAATATGTCTTGGTTATTCGTTATTTTTTCTCTTAGACTGAAGTTTACTTTTTTTTTGGTCAACCTTTGACTTTATGGTAAAATGGATGAACTTGTCAAGTTTTCATAATTCGAGAGACGTAAGGGATGTTTCTTTAACCTCAAGCTCTCCCCAAAGCTTCAAAGGATGAGAATATATCTTAGTTATTTGTTATTGTTTCTCCTAAAAGAAAGTTTGGTTCCATTTGATTTATCATTGACTTTTTTGTCAAACAAATAAACTTAGCAAGTTTTCGTGATTCGAAAGCCCTAGAGGATGTTTGTGTCCCAAGCTCTCTCCAAAGCTTTAAGGCATGAGAATATGTTTTAGTTATTCATTATTATTTCTCTTAGATGAAAGTTTACTTCTTTTTTCTCTATCTTTAACTTTACGATCAAACGGACAAATATATAAAGTTTTCATGAGTCAAGAGCGCTAGAAGATGTTGGTATGACTCATAGTTCTCCCCAAAGTTTCAAAAGATGAGAATATGTCTTGATTATTCATAATTATTTCTCTTAGACAAAAGTTTATTTTTTTTTGTTTATCTTTGACTTTATAGTTAAACGACCGAACTTAGAGAGTTATCGGAATTCAGAAGGGCTTAGAGGATGTTTGAGTGACCCCAAGTCTTCCCCAAAACTTTAAGGGATGAGAATATATTTTAGTTATTCCTTGTTGCTTCTCTTAGACAAAAGTTTACTTTCTTTTGGCCAATCTAATTAAATCAAAATAATATTAGACTTATCTTGATTATCTAAAACTTAAATCATATCATTTGCTCAATTTTCACAAGTAAAATATCACAATTGATTGTAACTCACGTAAGAAATTCCAACAAATAAATCTCTCCAGGTTAATATGTGTTGCTTTGTAAAAATATATATATAAAAGAGGTTGTGCTTTATCTGATCTTAACTTTCTAATTTGTTGGCGAGAATCAAAAGGAAACATGATCAAAAAAGCATCTCAAGTGGTAGATATAGAAATTACTAAGTCTTGGTCCCTTTCACATATATATTATGAGCCAAGAAAAGGTTATTGGTCATTGCTTTTACGATACAGAACAAGCAGTGTGTCGTTCTCAACTTTCAGTTGAATGAAGACAAGTTCTTTTGTTTGTAATCAAAAGAAGAAAAGGAGATACGTAGTCTAATTAACCATTTTGGCTTCATTTGTTTTTCCGTCATCTATACTATATATAAAGAGGATTCTCCCTTCTTTTAGTCTCAAAATTAGTCTTTTCCCATTTTGCCATTATAAATTAAGTTAAAGATATTTTCATAAATGGAAAAATTTGTAATCTACACTTTTTTACATATCTCCCATGTTCTTTCCGCTCTCCCATGCATCAATCACAACTGCTATTTCTTTTCCTTAACTTCTTCTGCAAACTATATTTAGAACCTGTATAAGTCTTTTGGATATATTTTTTTGCAAAAATCTAAAGAGTCTACATTCTTCTTGAGGTTGTTGAAACGGGTTGAACAAGTGACTAGGAAAACACAAAAAGAAACCATATGAAAAAAATGGATGGAGACCAAGTGCAGTAGAAGAAAAGCCATTGTTATTGATGTATAGGAAACAATCAGGTTAGAGCCCTTTCCTTCACAAAGCCTCAATTAATGGTTTCATGTGTAAAGCTAGAACATGCAAAGGGAGGTTTATATATCCAGAACAAGCATGGTAACGAAAGGAATCTGGAATCAAAACAGAAACATGAGGAACAAAAATCAATAAAATCAAAACAAAGGTAACGTACTTTAAAAGGATAAATAATAAAAATGTTCCATATCACATAGGCATTTAAGACTTCTCATTCTTCTGATTTATAAAGTACTCGCAAAGTCTCTCATCTTTTGGTCTTAAGAGTCAATCATCTCTTATTTGCATCAGTTATCTCTGTTTCTCTATTTTGGCAAGTGAAGTTCCAAGAAATCATTTAAAATATATCTTGGAGCATGTCAGGTAGATACTTGCTAAGTTCAAACAATCAAACCGTTCCTCCTCGCTCAGGCACTCATTCCACGCATCCACGATAGTATATCTTCAAGACCTGGAAGATCGTATAGTTCCAATGGAATGCTGCAAGTCTAATTTAGACAAAACTTTAGCCCAGTTTCACATAATTCTAGCAAATCATTGGGCCCTGCCCCTGAATTTGCATCATCAAATTAGAAACAGTGTTCGTACTTCTAGGTGACACCTTAAAGTTGTTCTTCTTAATTGCCATGAAACATAACACCCAACTGCTGCCAAAACTTATTCAAGGATGAACTACACCTCCAAAACCCCATCTTCTTATCACCAAATTACCATAGCTTAGCTCCTCTTCTTTTCCCAACTTGTATTCTTGCTAGCATTTGTTGTGTCGTTGTGTAGTGTGTTTGCTGTGAGTATGACATGATCGAATGAAAGTTTGAGTACTCCTTCCGTCTGGTCTAGTCTATTTTTTATTCTTCAGCAAGGCAAGTATTCTTACAAAGTGTGAATTACCTTGATGTTTGGCCAACGATTAAAACAACAATTAATGTTTGGGGACAATCTAATATTGAACATGGCAAGAAGAGAATATAGTCTATTTATATAACAAATATCACGTATACTTTCGCAATCATGAGCAAATCCAAAAGACTCCCGAGTTTGTAAATATAATATATATATTCAAATTCTCTAATGAATCTATCATTGGTGAGATTTTGAATCCGTTTTATAGTATAGAAGATATCTTTATTTTTAAATTACATTTGTAGCAAAATATGCAATCATTGCAAGATCGTTGTTTTGCACAATATCTTATGCGCATTGGCAATGGGATTGAACCTACCAAATAAGATGCTATGGTACAAGTACCACATCAAATGGCAATAACATGGGAAAGAGAAAATAGTTTGCAAAGAGCTTATACAAGCAACTTTTCTGAAATTTAGAATCCCATAGGTGACACACTTCTTATATGGTACAGAGAGTCATATTAACACTTAAAAATAAAGACGTTGACAAACTCAATAATATCATAATCAACCAATTTCCTGGCAAAGACAAGAATTTAGTATCATTTAATGAGGTTGAAGGAGATAGAAACAACTTATATCAACAGGAATTGTAGTAGAATGCCCCCACATATTCTGAAAGTGAAAAAGGTGCACCGTTGATACTTTTGCGAAACATAGATCCTCTGGCCTATGCAATGGGGCAAGATTATTATGCCGTGGTTCATTTATGAATACGTTTGATGTTAAAATCTTGACAGGTCATCACTCAGGAATAAGAGCTTTCTTGCCAAGGATAAAACTCAAAACAACAAAAAATTTAAGACTTCCTTTTATCCTTATTAGAAAGCAGTTCCTGTAAAATTGAGTTTTACACTTACAATTAATAAGTTACAAGGACAAACAATTCCCAAGGATTATCTTCCAGAACATGTTTTTAGTCATGGACAATTGTATGTCACTTTATCAAGGGGTGTTTCTCAAGCAAGCACCAAAATTCTTATTAAAGAAGGAACACTCGATGGGGAAGATGGGGAGTACATTAGAAATATTGTTTTCAAAGATGTTTGGTTATCTCAGTCTCAGGCATTATTTGTACATATGCATATACATTTAGTATATTAGTGTATATTATACTTTAATCGCTAAATATTGAATTGTATATCATTATGTGCAGATAAATTAAGATTCAGAGAGATTTTTGAGTTATGTAAAGAGTTGAGAAGAAAGCATATACTTTAACAAACAGGTAAATGACGAGTTATATTTTTTTATTACAATTTAAAAAAAAAATAATCAAATAACCAAATCACTCATTTTTAGGTGAGAGAATTTGATATGCTTTCAAAATTCATATGTTAAATGCATATCATTTGCATTCATTTTATATATTTCATCTAATTTAAACGCAGCATATTCATCGACTATAAATATATTATGTTGGGTGCGTGCGTGTGTGTGTGTGTGTGTATATATATATATATATGTATATAGATGTACACATAGTTCATGCTAAAATTCATACTTTAAATGCATATAATTTATATTCAGTTTATATATTTCATCTAATTTGAACGATTCATCGACTATAAATATACTATGTTGGGTGGGGAATCACAATACTAGCAGATAAAACTCAAACAGTGGAAGATGGTCAAAAGAGAATTGTTGACTCAAGAATAATTGGTAAGATATGATGCCTATGTATTTTTGTATATGTGTTAATTTGGTGTTTTTATATATATGCTTATTACAATATTTTGGTGGGCAAACAAATGAGACAAAAAAATAATGTATGCTCAAGGGAATGGATGAGAAAGCTTTTTCATGTTCAAGTAACATTAAATTTTTTTGTTAATACATACACAAGACAGGTGCAACAATAAGCCATCATTGCTATATTCATGAGAATAGGTAACTATTATCGAATGACCAAAGAAAATGACATCTAATAAATTCAATTATGATAAATAAATTGTATATTTCTATTTTGTGCAATTAAGAAATTTCATGCAAAATAAGATATCTACATTCTCCATGTACCTATCTATATTTGGTCAGTGATTACGTAATGCGCTATTTTATCTATGTCACATTTATGATTTTCTAATAGTATGTTGCAGTTTTTCAAAACTCAAGAATTAATTGATGCTGAGATGTACAAAGAATTGAGAAGCATTCTTACAAGGTGTGCATACAGCTTTGATTTAATAAATTAAGATTATAATTTCATAAGCTAACAAAACATTATTCTTTTGACAAAATGTAGGGCAATTAAAGACAATTTGACTTTGGTCTCCCAACAAAAGAATAAATCAAAAAATACATGTATATGATGATTACAATATTTGTAAATAGATATGTTTACAGTTTTTACATGGATGTTTTAATATTTCTATTTATTTTTAAATTATTTATATGTAAATATATGCTCTTTAGTACATGTTAGTGATTGTATTTACTTATATGTAAATCCACATTTTTTATTATTAGTGTTCATAATTTAATGACATAACCTTGCTGATATGCTCCTAAAGAGAGAGACAAAATATAGACTCAACAAGAAAAATTAAACTACTTACTTTTAATAAAAATCTATATGTGAAAGATATAATTCTAAGCAATTACAAAACTTTTAATGTATCAACACTGTATTTACTGTATAAAGTATACATAAATAAACAAAAAACATAAAAAAACTATTATTCTGTGTTAGTGCTCAAAAAGAAAATTTTAAAGGCTTCATTTGAAATCTACTTTCAGATGTCCTTATTTGATCATTTTGAAAAAAAAAAAGAAAAAAAATTGAAGTTGTGTGCAAGATCTATATCATTACTATTATTACACAATTATTTTGTGAAAAAGATTTACGATACCTTTAAATTAGAGATAATATAAATATACTGAAATATATTTTTACTCTAACATTCACAAATAAATTTACCGAAAGTCTAATTTTTTAATTAAAATTATTATTAATAAAAGTTTTTAAACTTTATAAATTTTAATATTACACTTTCATATTAAAACTCATAAGGTATATGAAATATATTGAGTGATATGACACTTCAGAAATATTAGTGTAAAATTTTGTTCATGTTGTGTTAAATCTTAATCATTTCATTTTTATTATATATAAGGAAAATATATATGTATCCAAAAAATTTATATCAGAAGTAACATATCAAAATATGTGTCTATAAATAAGAAAAAATATCATATCAAGTTTTTTTGAACTATATGGAAGCTCAACTAATATCAGTCTCAATCTTCAAAATGATGATTATGTTGAAAATTTGATCATTTATTACACCACCTATTCCCTTTATATAGCTAGCTACTTGCACTTCCATTACAACCAAAAGTAGAAAAAAGTAAAGAGAGAACAAAAAGAGAAAGAAAACTAAGCTATGAGGAAGATAACTCCCACTAATGAAGGTTGTTTTCAAAGAAGGAAGTCATTATCAAGCTAAATAATAATTTACATATCGATTCCCTCCCCAAAAAGGATGCGGCAAGAATGATCTCCAAATCAAGGTTCAAAATGCACCTAATATCTATTATGATTGCATCACACACATGATACTCACACCAATTTGTCTTATCAAGGAAACAGCCATGGTCTTAGCTAGCACAAAGTGAGCCTCTTTCGAAGACCATAAGTTCTACTTACATGATCAAATGAAGTCTCTAAGAACCAGAAAAACCATTCACTGGCCTAAGGATGAAGGGGACCAAGAAACCATACGTTGCTGATGTTCTTGAACAACATCATATGCCTACATAGACTGCATAAAGGTAAAAATTTGGTTTAAAAACAATATGTTCGAATAACTAAGGGTGTTTTTAACTCGTAAACTTGTGGTTTTAACCCAACCTATAATTGTCATGTTAAATTGAGTTTACAGTTTGAGTTGAGTATTTAAAATTCTGGATTGCAAGTTGGAATATTTTCAACACACACATCCCTAACCAACCCATATATATATATATATTTCACAAAACGACATCATTTTGATAAAGTTGAAGAAGTAAATCTATTTTTGACTTTTAGGACTTGTTTATGTTTAATATTTCTTATATTTAAGTTTTTTAGTTTGTTAGAGACTTGTTAAATAACTTGGTATATGTTCGTTTTTGTTAAGACTTGTTATGACATGTAATAAATTCTTGATTTCATTTTAATTTCGGCATTTATTTTAGTAAATGAGAAATTTTTTTTTGACGTAAACCAAACGCAACCTACTCATGC
This sequence comes from Castanospermum australe, assembly GCA_019955255.1. NCBI lineage: Eukaryota > Viridiplantae > Streptophyta > Magnoliopsida > Fabales > Fabaceae > Castanospermum > Castanospermum australe. The sequence continues at coordinate 144,253 of NSJW01000485.1, forward strand.
GTAAGTTGGGTCAGGTTTAGGAAAAAAAAAATCCCTCGACCCAATCCACTACTTTAATGAATGGGTTGATTACAAAAATACCTCAAACTCAACTTGCAAACACTACTATGAGCAACTATTTATGGCTAAGTGCAGTTGAATTCTTAATTATAGCCTTCCACAAATACCACGGTATGCAACAAAAAATCGGATCATGATAGAACAAAAACAACCAAGCATTAAGTCAAAGGTTGCAATATGGGAATAGGATGTAAGAAATATAAAACTATTCGCATATACTTTCGCTTAATAGTTTTAACTTAATAGTTTAAACTTTTAAGATAGTTAATTTATAATAAAGGTTGGAGTATTTTAGAAGTTGCCAAACACTCATAGAGATGGCAATTACGTTGCTAAGTTGGTTCTGACACATTGATTCTTGCTTATATGTACTAGGATTAACAAACAACACATCTTGTTTTAAGAAATTTAATCTATTACGTTTATTGTGCTAAGTTCACGTGCTTACTATTTACATATACTAAAATCATATATAGAATATCACACTTTTACTAAAGTTTGTTTGATAATCAAACTTTAGCTTATGCCAATCATGTATAATGCTACGTTATCAATAAGAAAATATAAATGGGGAAGAAATACACAAAAAAAAAAATGAAAAACATATGTATTATTTTAATAATGTTATATAATAACTTTTTTAAATGAATAAATTACTTATCAATAAAGCATATATAATAGTAATTTTCATTCACAAATATAAATTTGTTACTTTAATAAAATAATGGTACATTTTGGTTAGAAGTGGGTATCGGGTTCATATCATATTTCCAATATTCACCTACAAAGGTTTCAATTTTCAAGCTTTATTAGTTGAGTAAGCACTTGTAGAAATCTCAGTTCTTGTTTGTACCTTCCTCCATTCTAAATATGACTTGTCACTTTTCATCCAACAAAAAGTTAGATACCAGTTTGTCAACAACAAAAAGAAAGCATACCAATTTGATTGTTAGATGTAGTCTTCTTACAAGTGGCAAGAAAATCAAGTACTAATAAGTAAAAATAATTTATCTCAATGTTAGTATATTGGTAACAAATTGAGTACCAATAAGGATCAAGTACTTATAAGGATCAAGAATTTAGGTAGTGATTTCCTATTAAGGATCATTGAAGTTCAATTCCAACTAATATGATTGACACGTGACATTTCACTTATAATAACACGCATATCAAAATATGACAGCAAAGGCAAAGAATAAAGCAACACAGATAGATAATACCTAGCTTGCACAATAGCTTCAACAGTTTTGTTTTCTTGTGCACTTAACTGACCATGTTCAGTGTAACACTTCTTGTCAACTGTTATAAGTTGACAATCCTCAACTTCAATTAGTTTATTATACATAGTCTCCAATTGCTCATTAATGACCGAAAGCAAGCACAACCACACCATACCAATAATTCTTGCAGAAAATATCATCTTTATTTTTCTTAATAGTTTCATGTGTAGGTACATCTAATTCTTACTTTGATTTCTACTTTCTCATTATCAAATTAATTTTCTGATCAAAATAAATGACAAAAGCTTACACTTAAAAGGCATAAACTGTGAAAATATATTTGTGAGAAAATATTCACTTCGATAAAAAATTAGAACATGTCCATGATTTTTTTTGCCACTCACCATTCTCAGCATTATCATTGCTTTTTTGAACTGTGCTAGCCATTGTTTGTTTGCCTGGTTGTATACCAACCATCTATAAAAAATTATGACTTCAATATACTCAGTATCAACCTGAATGATCATCTTCATTGTACAATGCTTAATTCCAACATATCCCAATTTGGTGGGCATATAGTGTTTGGTTCAGTTCCAGACCAAAATACTATGAATGAACTTCAAAAAAAAAAAAAAAGAAACAAAAAACTGAAAACTCAGTAAAATTCATAGAATAATGGCTGTCAACTCTACTTTGTTGCATAGGATTTTGATTCTACCCAAATTATTAAAAAAACAAATCGAACAACCAAGGAAAGATAAGGTTTCAGCAAAAAAAAAAAAAAGGGGAAATTATGGATGCATTCAAAGCATTAAAGAATGGATAATAATAATGTTTTAGACACTAACCTTTCTGCAATGAGAGGTTGAATGTATGGATTAACACAGATGCACAGATAATGATAAAAATAAACATTCAAATAAGGAAGATCTGTCAAACACATGCACCACCAAAAACAACATCTAAAATCCAAAAATGGGAAGAACATTGCAGCATTTCAACATCAGAGAAACCAAAAAACAAAACTATATAGATCAAGGAAGCAAAAAAAAAAAAAAAGGATGGCAGATTCAGCATTTCATCATCAGAAATACTAACAAAGCAAAAGAATGAAAACCTAGTTTCAAGGAGAAAAAAAAAAAAAAAACAGAGCACCATCCCAAAGAAGGAGAAAAGAAGCAAGAGAAAAAATGGAGTAACTTTACCCGATTTTTTCCCAAGTCAAATGGCTATGTTCCTCCAATGATTGGCTTCTCTCAATCTGAATTAGAATTTAAAAGAGCATCAGAGAGCTGCTTCATGTTGGCTTGTATTTCAAAGTTACTCTTTTATACTTGTTTGCTGTCCATGTTTACACTCCATTTTATTCAAAGTTACCTGTATTTCACCAGTACGAATTATGAGGTGAATGAGACTCTCTTAATGCAAAACAAAATACTTCTTACTAGGATGGAAGCCCATATGGAAACATAGGATTGCAATCTTAATAAAAAAAAATTCATATTTCCTATAACCTTGTATTGTAATTAAGAAGTTTTTCTTTTGTTCTTTTCAACATATCCTTTGGTGTCAAGTTCATATTATGTGCTTATTATGTTTCTTTATGGGGAATCTTGATTTTTTTTATGTATATAACTTTTAAATAATTAATGCTATTCAGTATTCATATGTTTTATTGGTTCCCACTTAAGTTTCCACTGAATACAAATCTATGGCCAAAAAGAAAATGTTTCCATAAAAAAAGACAAAAATAAATTGCATTTTCCTGGCAATGAACCTTTGTCGGTACCATTCACAGCAATGAACCTTTGGTGGTACCATTCACAGCAATAGCAAATGCCAAATGTTCACACAAAGTCAAAAGAACATCTTTTGTGGTGGCTTCCACACATGGCTCAGTATGTCAAGCTAGCTCTGTTTGTATTTCAAAGTTGCAATGACTTTTATGTGTGTGTCCAGAAACTAAAGTTTAGCTTAACACTCAGTGTAGTTGGATAGCAAGAATCGCGATACGAATCAGGCGATTCGATGTGATTCTGCAGCCAACCGATGCAGATCGCACGACGTCTCGTTTTTGGCCTAGAATCGTGGCCGGAATCGCTGGGATCGTGCCGGAATAGCGACTTTCGCTGCGATTCTAGCTTTGTAGAGGCAGCTGGATCGCGAAAAGATCTGGGTCAAATCTGTGCAACCCAAATTCAAAAAAGCCCTAAAAAACCTCTTTTTTTTTTTTTTAGAAACTAGAGGGAAACTGTCGTAAACATCCCTCCTCACCCTTATTTAGAAAACCCAACCCCTATTTCCTCTTTCTTTGTGGAAAATCTCATTATCCCTCTTTGTTTATCAAAAAACGAGAGCTTCCACCACCATTGGTCTACAGTGAGAAGCGAGAAGCGAGAGTTTTCTGGTCTATTGGTCTCCAACCTTCTGGTCTGCAGCGAGAAGTGAGAGTTTTCTGGTGTGCTGGTCCCCAACGCTCTGCCTCTCTGTTTGCAAGTTGCTGCTGGTATTTTTTTTTATTTGGTATCTCATTGTTTGCTGACACTGCTCAATGTTTTATGCTTTGTGTATTAGAAAATAGTGAAATGTTTTGTCTTTTTTTTTTTAAATATTACTTTTTGGAGAGGCAAAACGTATGCAGTCACTTTTTTTTTTATTCCCTTTTATTATATGGCTTGAATCTTTATGTATTTTGAAGTATAAATTTCAAATTTGCTTGCTATATAATGAGTTATTAGATTTTAAAATACAAATATTTAAGTATTTTTAATGTTTCATTATGTGAAAAATGTACTTTATGTTATTTTTAATAATTGATCATGAATCTTACAAATACGTTTCGATTCACGATTCAAAAAATAAGTCTTCCGTGATTTGATTCACGATTTGACAACCATGATAACACTTTTCAAGTAGGTTCTAACTCTGGTCATGCACCTTATCTGATGACCAAGATCTTGTAGCCTAGGATAAAGGGGAATGCTAATGCAGCCTAGAGTCCAGATAATTTTGGGGCTTAGAAAGTCTACTTCTCCTTTGTATTTTTTTTTTCAAAAAATTACTATTTTATATATGTTTTCCAATTTAGTATCATAATTTTAATATTGATTTCATTGTTTAATAACATAAGCCGAGATAATTACATTTTACTTAATAACATAAATATCCCACCTCCTACTATCAGGAAAACACAACTATTAGCAGAGAAAATGCATAAATGGAGAACAAACAAAACACAGAGTAATGGAGAAGAAAAAAAAAGTTATGAAACTTCTGTTCAGTCTAATCTGGTGCAAGATTGCTATGCAGGATTTAACATCTAAGCTAGGTATGAAACACTTCAGAGTTTGTATTTATCAAGTAGATTTCTCAACAAACAAAATGGCCAATTCTCAAACCGAACATGTGAAAGCAGTCCACAACAATAGTAGTGATTTAACTGCCATAAATAGATAATCTGAGCCTTCATGTTTAATATTGACAGAATAGAACATGAACAACACAAACCGAATGTGTGTAAGAATATACCTTGTCAAAAGCCTCACGAACTGCTGAAGAAGATTACAAAATAAGCTATTATCCTTCTTGTTAACCTTGCAACAAATGACCATTTAGTTTTAATGCTTTCCCAATTTAGCGAGCAAAAAGGAACAATATATGAGCACATGATTGTTTAGTAAATGACCAACAGGGAACACTATCCGAGTACATTTTTCCTCCAAATAATGACCAAGAAACTAACTGAAATTCAATTGAACCAAAGATACTCAAGTAAAAACTCAAATAAACTAATAAATAGAGCTAAAGCGTCTTCTCCCTTCCTGTGTAACTCTCCTTATTCCTATGTTCTAAGCAAAAACTCATATTGCCACAACTACAACAAAATCAATATAGATTTCAGTTTAATTTTAAAAGCAAGTCAACTAAAGATCACACGAACCATTTCAGTTAGATGAAAAAGAAGTATATACTCATTTGCATTATCCACTATGCACATTTCATATACATGTAAGTATGTAACTAAATTTCGAACCATGTAAAAGATTTTGCATAAACATGTGTCATAAATACTAAATTGTCAAAGAAAAACTAAATTCAAATGTACGCCTATGAAGCCCAAATATAAAAATCTACCTTTATAAATGAAATAGCTCTTCACTCTCCCACTGATTTGATATATTTACTACATTATGGCGCAAATCGTATTTTTCGCACATACAAATAGTCTTAAATCAAGCTCAGGAGCTCATTGCGCATTGAAGTGTATAAGTCTGTAATCTATGCAAACTTAATACTGGCGAGAAATACCTGCTAAAGTACAATTCCCAAAAGCTACTAAAACTAAGGTTGTCAAACTCAATATTCTACCTAGGATCGAAAAGGGAAGGTAGACACATAAAACGTGAGATCATAACATGGATCGCCGTAACATGGATCGTAAGCTCTTACCTATAATATAAAACTATATTCACACACATATATATATACATATAAAGTAACATAAATAGGCAAAATCAACGTTTAAAGAAACTCTAATTCAAAATACTCATTTATATTTTTTTATTAATGTATTAATTCTCTAAAATAAAATCATAATGGAAAGTTGAAAACTTAAGTGATAAATGCTGAAGCATTCCCCAATAGTGTCATTTTAATTACCAGAAGAAAACGACAAAAATAATGAAATGGAAACTACTCCACTGAAAATATATAATTTTATATATAAATCAAATCTACACCTCATAAGGCACCTAATGGTCAAAAAATGACACCTAAGCTTTATACTGTTGCTGTTATAATGAAACCAAGTCATATCCTACACTTTCTAGTCCCTTGATTTTAAACCCAACAACCAGAAGCCTATTGCCTTAAAGCCAAAACTCAGACCTCAGAAGCTACCTTTCACACCAGACACAGCAGCACCCAGAAGCTCCAAAAGCTCCAGTAGCAGCACCCAGACACACCAGCTCAAGTTGTAAGTCATGTAAGGGCTTCAGTTGCAGGTCTCTATTTTGAGATTCAATCACAGCAGCAATTGGGGATTCACTCAAGTGGAAAGCTGTTTTGGGCAAGTTTTGTTTTTTTTTTTCGAAAATAACTTGCTCCAAGAATTAAATGGAGAAGTGGTGTGATTGATCCGAGCCAACCAACTTTACGTGTTGGGACGCGATCCCAACACAATCCCAGCATACCAAGTTCTTAGCTGGGATCGGGATTGTTCTAGCTAAGCACATACATAAAATCGTGCAATTCCACGATCCAACATGCAATTTTGACAACCTTGACTAAAACCAATCACATATATAGATAAAACTTGGAAAGTAAATAGGAGTTAGAAGAGGAAGCTCACTTGTAAAGCGGATCAACATCACCATCGCTACCTTGAGAACACCAAAGAGATAGCAGAGTAAATAAGTCTTCAAGCAACCATCATATTAAAACCCACATCTCTGATACAATCAAAGTTTGTGAGCAGAACACAATACCTTTCATGGGTATTGTGGATTTCAGTGTGTTGAAATTATAGGATTTAGGTAGGGAAAAGAAAAAAAAAAAAAGAATGAAGATTAAATAATAGTATGTGATAGACGTGTTTGATGTGATATAAAAGACAAAACACTAACCCCTATAGAATATAAATACAGGAAACATAATAAAATTAAGATACGACTCCTTAAAATTGCTTCCTCAATTAGAGGACGAATTGACTCCATAATATATTAATTGACTTCAATAATATATTGTAAAAATCTTTTAAAATATTCTAAAGATATTATAAATATGCTAAACATATTCTAAATATATTCTATACTCCCCCTCAAGCTAAATCTTACAAAGCTTTAAGCTTATTACAAATAAATACTTTAAATAAATAACATAAATATAAAGTGGACTAACGATGCTGGAGACGCCGGAGAGATGAACATTACTAGAAAGATAACTCAGCAAGTCAACTAGAATGATCATCAGCTTAAAAAGTTAGGATTCTATTAGAGCAGAAGACAGACTCAAACAACTTTAGAAGAAGGAGATTCCTAGAGTTCTATTTGACCAGATGACAGACCCAGACAACTTGAGAAAAAACACCACTAGTATGACTCATCAGTTGGAAAAGAAGTTACCATCTGAATGATCATTGATGAAAAAAGAATAATATGACAAACACTAGTATTAAACAAATGTTACTACTAGTATGACTCGTCAGTGGAAAAGAGACCACCATCGGAATGACCGTCGATAATAGTCAATAGTAAGATAACAACATCACGAACACTACTATTGAAAAGAAGTCACCACTGACATGACTCATCAGTGGGAAAGAAATCACCATCGAGATGAGCGTCGATGGGAACAGAATAACATGACAAACACTAGTATTGAAGAGATGTCACCACTGATATGACTCATCAATGAAAAAAAAACACCATCAGAATGATCGTCGATGGAAGAAACGAACACTTGTATCAAAGAAAAGTTACCAATGTCATTCTCACTCCCCCTCAATGCTATGCCAACATTGGAAAAGGTCTGTACTGTAGAAACAAGCGAATGGAGACTAAAGCTAAAACGGAGCCAAACAGTGGAAGCGGAGCCAATTAGGGACAAGAATCCAGTATCTCACCCAAGACTAAGCCAAAATAGGAGAATCATAGAACAATAAGAAAATCCAATTACCAAGTCATGTTCACTGCATTAGAGCACCATAAAAAAAATGAAAGAATGGGTTGGGAAAACACAATAAAGGAGAATTTATAAAGGAGTTTTATAAAACTTGACATAGCAGAAAGCATGGACACCCTCAAGATGGATGGTACCGCTCTGATTCCATGTTAAAATTATAAGATTTAGGTAGAGAAAAAGGAAGAAAAGAGAATGAAGATTAAACAATAGTATGTGATAGATGGGTTTGATGTGATACAAAAGACAAAACACTAACCTCTCTTTATATTCTAATAATTCTAATCGAATAAGGAAATACAAGAAACTTAATGAAATTAGGATACGACTTCTAAAATTACTTCCTCAGTTAGAGAACTAATTGACTCTATAATATATTCTAAAAATCTCCTAAAATATTCTAAAGATATTATAAATATCCTAAACATATTCTAAATATATCCTAACACAGTGAATCCCCCTCAGCTCTGAAAGTTTTGGTACTCAAGTGGCAAGATTTTTTTAAAGGTCTAACCACTCCCTTTCATAGGAATTTTAGTTCAACAGCAATGGGGCCCTTTTTTTTGTGTAGTGTTTTAACATCTTTTGGAAAGAATGACACAAGGTGAAGCACCAACAAAGTGTACAACAAGATACAGCAGCAGCTACTGCTATTGCACCAACAATTGAACAGCAACAGCTGTGCTATAACACCAACAAGAAACAACTGCCGTTTAAGGTGTAGCAATGTGGAAGTTTCAAAACATTCCTTCATGCACTTGAAGCCTTCTCCTTCATAAATTTTTCCAAAGGTTAGAGCAAGATAAAAAAGCTTTGCACTACAATCACAAACCAAGACATCCCAATCCTTATGCAAGCTAGAAATACATTTAAAACAAGAAAAGCAAGGAAAAAAGTGAAATACAATAAGACAAAGGTGCTATTGATCATTGCATTGGATCCTGAAACCAATCTAAGCCAGAGAATAAGGCACATTTATAGGTGTATATCACATTTAGGAAAATTCAACGAACAATGGAGACAAAGCCATTATGAAAATTATTATGGCCCATGACGTAAAAGAATGACAGGCACCGAAATTCAAATGTTTACAAGAAACAAGAATTAGGCACATTTATAGCTATTGTAATTCTAATAATATTATTAAGATAATTCAAGTAACACTGAAGATCAAGCCCTTATAAAAACAATTACTGCAGGCCCATGATTTAAAAGAATAACAGGCACAGCAATTTGAATGTTCCAAGCAGCAATATCCAAGGGTAGATTCCCTTACACTACTGAACAAGTTCTTGTTATATACTATTGCATTCTCTTCTTACTAAGTCAGAATATAGAGAAGCAACGAATAAATCCTCACGAGTATGTAAAATCGAGATTGAAATTTAAATCACGATTAAAATGTAAACATTTTCAAATATAATTTAAATATAAATTTACTTGAAAAAAATGACCAGTTTCGATGAATGCATTAGGAGGAACACCACTAACTAAAAGAGGAAAGCCATTCTGCCCTTAAAAATGGAGAATTTTTAATGATTACAGGTACAAAATGTGCTGAAAATAAGTTAAATCAGACTTCAGAGGCATATTGTTTTAGATCAAGTCCTAATGTTCCTTATCTTCCATAAATCAAGTTTTCAGAATTTAAATCAAGTCTTCTATCTCATTCTTTACTTATTACTGTCACAAATCCTAATGTTCCTTTCCTTCCAACTCCTGTACTATATAATCCTAAAACCCCTAAGCCATCTCTAGCACATAAGCATCCATAAGAAATATTCACAAGTATTTAATAATTAATTTGTGTCCAGCTTGAATGGATTATCGTGGGACAATCATTGAACGGGAATTATGGAGAATATTTAGATGTTATTGCATAGTGTTTGATTGGATTTTCCCATCAAAGAAGAATATGGAATATTTAGATGTTATTGCATAGTGTTTGATTGGATTGTCCCATCACAAGAAGAATGGCTTTCCTGTATTCATTTACATATTTCCCAGCCCAATAATTTTTTAGATAAATGAAGAATGTATGAAGAGAGAGGAAACAGTACAAAACAGGAGGATTTTAAGCTACCAAAAAAATAAAGCACAAAAAGAAAGAAAAGAGACTTCTAAGCTTCTAAAGCATTTATATTAACATTAATCAATTGTTATTTACAAATCACCATCTCTGAAGTAAAGCAAATGCATCATCAATGCCAAAAATAAGCATGTATAGAGATACAAAATTAGAAATTGCAACGAAATGAGTGCCTTACTTCATATGTTAGGATCCCTATGAAAATTCTCGAGTGGTGCTTTGAGTTCCCCTTCACTTGAATTGAGCCTCTCTGCATTCAATAAGAGGAAAATTAACATAAAGTATTGGACAGTTAAGGTATCAGAAAATAATGAAAAAAAATAGAATCTGTTATTACTTATCTACAAGAAACTCTTCTAATTCTGAAGGTGATTTCTAGCATGTCTGAGCATTGCAAGCGTGCACAAAGTAACCCACGCCGCAGTTAATTACCCATTTTTTGTAGCGTTTTAACATCTTTTAAAAAGAAATGACACAAGGTGAAGCACCAACAAAGTGCACAGCAAGATACAGAAGCAGCTGCTGCTATGGCACCAACAATTGAACAGCAACAGCTATGCTATTACACCAACAAGAAACAACAGCAGTTTAAGGTGTAGCAATCTGGAAGTTTCAAAACATTCCTTTGTGTACTTGAAACCTTCTCCTTCACAAATTTTTTCCAAAGGCTGTTAGACCCCCCATTAGAAAAGTGTACCACAAAAGCAGGGTTAGAGGAAACAAGGAAACATTACATGAGGGAGTTGAGGGAGTTACAGAAGGGGGAGCAGTTCAAGCAGAAAAACAGTGCAGAAGAGTGGAATAGGCCAATGTGGGGCAGTAATGCAGGCTGCATAACTGTCAGATGAGTGGGATATGAGAGAGAGGGAGTGGACTACAGGGGTAATAGCAGTTATGCATGTGTAGTGGCAGTTATGGATGATAGGGAGGGCAGAATATGAAAAGGGAGCGGTTACGGACAGATGTAGTGGCAGTTATAGATGATGGAGAGGGCAGCAGATAAAAGGGGAGCAGTTACAGACGCAGGGAGAGGGGATTTTCGGAGTGGAGTCCAGACAGGGAGAGACCAAGCCTCTCGAAAGCTTGGAGCCTGTGTCATTTTGTCATTCTGTCATTTTGTTATGTGCTGCACGTGTAGTTTTCCTCCAGTATAATTTTTCCTTCAGTTTTCCAAGTGTTCTTTGTAGTTTCTCTGTCAGTTTTATCCGTGTGTGTTTGCTGTAAATTCTGGGCTCAATCCCAGGTGCTGTTGCGTCAGTTTTCTGTAATTTCTGGGCTCAATCTTAGGTGCTAGACGTGAAAGGAAGGTTCCTAACAATTTGGTATCAGAGCTCCCGATTCAGGGGGCTGTGAATGGTGAGATCTAAAATTGAAAAACCGGGTGGAGGCGTTGGAGAAAGGTGTGGAGCAGTTGAGACAGGAACTGGACCGGTTGATGGCAAAAACCACAGTACGAAAGGGTGCAGGCCAGGCAAGACAGGGAGGAAAAGGGGGCTCTAATGGCGCAGATTCTGCAGTGGGTGAAGGGGAAAGAAGCCGTCCCTCCCCGGAGACAGACCGGTGACGCGCCTGAAGAAGGAGAGGACATGCTGCAAGGTGGAGCAGGATCTAGTGGGACTGCTGCAACACCTAACCGGAACCCCACAAGGGAAGACAGAGGGAAGAGGTGGGAGATACCGGTATTCACAGGTGAAGATGCATTTGGCTTGGGTGAATAAGATAGAGAGATATTTTCAAGGTAAATTCTCTGGAAGAACAAGAGAAATTGGAGGCTGTGATGGTAGCCATGGAGGGGAGGGCGTTGAATTGGTATGCATGGTGGGAAATCCGCAATCCACAGGCAAGCTGAACAGAGTAGAAGGTTGCTGTGGTGAGGAGGTTTCAGCCTGTCTTAAGCTAGAACCCTTATGAATTGCTGTTGGGAATCCACCAAACCGATTCTGTCATGGAATACCGTGAGCAATTTGAGCTCCTCACAGTACCATTGGCGGTAGCTGATGAAAGCATGTTGAAGGAGATCTTTCTCAACGGCTTGAAGGAGGAGATGAGAGCAGAAATTAAGCTTCACAGGTTGGGGTCGCTGTCAGAATTGATGGACTTGGCTTTGCTAGTGGAAGAAAGGGGCCCAGCTGTGGGAAGAGGAAGAACTGAGATGAGTTCCAAGGGGACTCGACCCTATTTTTCCAGCAGAACAGCTGCTGCAGAAGTAGGGATCAGGCCCGATTCCAATCATGGGGGCACCACCCGGGAAAGCTCTTATCTCACAACGACTTCCAAGGTAGGAAGCGTGGGGCAGAAATCAGCTGAATCACGCTGCTGACGGGAGTTGTTACCCAAAGAAAAGCACCGGATTTAAGAGCTCACCGAAGCAGAAATGCAAGAGAAAAGGAGGAAAGGGTTGTGTTTTTAGGTGCGACGAAAAATTTAGCCAGAACACATTTGTAAATTTAAGCAGTTCAGTGTGTTACTGTTGGGCAGAAGAGGAGTTGGAAGAGGAGGAATGTGAAGAAAAAGAGGAGAAAGCGGGAGAAGATAAGGCATTGCAGCAGTACTCAATGTCAGAACAGCCGCGAGTGGAGAGCTGGAAGTGTTAATTCAGTGGGAAGATTTACCAGACTGTGAGAACACGTGGGAACCTTTCCTTACAATTCAAGATAATTTTCCTAATTTCCACCTTGAGGACAAGGTAAAACTTTTGGGGGAGAGTATTGTTAAGAGTATTGTTAGACCCCCTATTAGAAAAAGTGTACCACAGAAGCAAGGTTAGAGGAAAGAAGGGAGCATTAGATGAGGGAGTTGAGGGAGTTACGAAAGGGGGAGCAGTTCAGTAGAAAAACAGTGCAGAAGAGAGTGGAATAGGCCAATGTGGGGCAATAATGCAGGCTGCATAACTGTCGGATGAGTGGGATATGAGAGAGAGGGAGTGGATTGCAGGGGTAATAGCAGTTATGCATGTGTAGTGGCAGTTATGGATGATGGGGAGGGCAGAATATGAAAAGGGAGCAGTTACGGACAGATGTAGTGGTAGTTATAGATGATGGAGAGGACAGCAGATAAAAGGGGAGCAGTTACAGACGCAAGGGGAGGGGATTTTCGGAGTGGAGTCCAGGACAGGGAGAGACCAAGCCTCTCGAAAGCTTGGAGCATGTGTCATTTTGTCATTCTATCATTTTGTTATGTGCTGTACGTGTAGTTTTCCTCCAGTATAATTTTTCCTTCAGTTTTCCAGGTGTTCTTTGTAGTTTCTCTGTCAGTTTTATCTGTGTGTGTTTGCTGTAAATTCTGGGCTCAATCCCAGGTGCTGTTACGTGAAAGGGAGGTTCCTAACAAAGGCTAAAGCAAGATCAGAAAGCTTTGCACCACAATCACAAACCAAGGTATCCCAATCCTCATACATGCTAGAAATACATTTAAAACAAGAAAAGCAAAAGCAAAGACCATAATGAGGCAAAGTCCATAGAAAAAGTGAAATACAATAGACAAAGGTGCTGTGGATTATTTAGACAAAGGTGCTGTGGATTATTGCATTGGATCCTGAAACCAATCTAGGCAAGAGAATAAGGCACATTTATAGCTGTATATCACATTTAGGATTGTTCAAGGAAGAACATTGCAGACAAAGCCATTATGAAAATGATTACGGCCCATGACGTAAAAGAATGACAGGCACATAAATTCAAATGTTCACTAGAAACAAGAATTAGGCACATTTATAGCTATTGTAAATCCAATAACATCAGTAAGATAATTCAAGTACTACTGAAGATCAAGCCCTAATAAAAACAATTACTCTGGCCCATGATTTAAAAGAATAACAGGCACAGCAATTTGAATGCTCCAAGCGGCAATTTCATAACTAAAGGATAAATTAAATTTTTGATTTTAGGATTTACTTACCTTATAGATGAGAGGTCCACCGACTGCACTTGGTCTATCACAAGCTCTGGGAAATAAAGCCTGAAATTATGAAGAATGAATGAATATAAATGAATGCAAAAGCATACAATACTTTAAAAGTAAAACACTTTAAAAGCATACAATTTCCTCTTTTAGAAGGCACAAAAATAAAAATGCATCAATTTCATGCTAATCAATTGCAAAGATAGCAAAAGACACAAGGCATAGACATAAAGTTGGGTGTCAAGTAAAAGCCCAGATCTTGTTGAAATAAGAGCCCAAGATACTGCATGCATCAATGAGAAGAGAGCAAAAGTGAGTCAATTAATGCAAAAAGTTTATTCCAAAGACATGATAGAGAGACTTGAAATAAATTAGCAGTCCACAAGGACACTAGAATATCAAAAACTTTTTCAAGCAAATAAGAAGTATCATCTTAGGAACTTTATCAGTCTGACTCAATGTAATTAGAAATCTGCCACTTATGTCTACTAATTTATACTAAACTAGCTAAAACAAATTGGCTTGGCAGGTCTGAACGTGGCTATTGGTTTAATTCTAAGATGGCTACTGGTTTAATTCTAAGACTTCTAGGCAATCAAACACTCCAACTAAAGCAGAACAAAAGTTAATTAGATGTAACATTCTACTAGTTAGACTTCTTCATGTCTACATCTCCTATTCCCCCAAGAGCAGTAAAAAAATTATTAGCACCACCGCAAGATGGTGCAAACCCATGTACATACATTTTGAGTCCTAAATCATATTACTATAAGCCAAAAAGGCCAAGCAGACACTGCTTTTCTTAAACATTGCTTAAACTCAAAAGCATCAATGAACATCATTCCAAATAAATGACCCAGTATCATATGGAACCCAATCAAATAGATTGTTTGCTCCATAAAAGCATCAATGAACATCATTCCAAATAAAGGAAAGGAATCTTTCACTGTATTTAGCCTACAGTATTACCTTCCAGCAATTTCAATAAACAAAAAAATATGCCATAAAAAGGCTAGCTGCTTCCGTATGGACATTAATAATATTGAAAGGATCCCTCCCACCTAATCAAATGAACTCCGAAAGTATGGTCAAGCTTTCAGTTCAGAACTTCAAATCAAATACGACTCCTAATCATGAGAGTGAGCTGTAAACAAATTTAACTCATTAATAATATTGAAAGGATCCCTCCCACCTAATCAAATGAACTCCGAAAGTATGGTCAAGCTTTCAGTTCAGAACTTCAAATCAAATACGACTCCTAATCATGAGAGTGAGCTGTAAACAAATTTAACTCTCCACTCTCCACAACCTGCATGACAATCACAGGAATTTTACTTAGTTTCATGTCTCTATGTAATCATGGATTGTAAAGGATTATGAGACTTATATGTTGCTGCACCTATCTACAGTATCTTGTGGCTCAATCCCAAGTTAAATGTGTCTTAAAAAATAACTTGATAAATGTACAAATTGTTATATAAGTAACTTGTAACTAAGTGCTGAACTAAAACTTGTGTTTCCATGTTAACCAAGTTTCTCTAATGAGTAGTTACTTAAACATTCTGTTTTTAAACTCTAATAAATGAGATATTGGATAACTAAATGAATAGAAGAGCAATAAAAAGATGATGAAGCACTTGTCAATAAAAGAAATTTTCTGCACCTGAGAAACTGGATATTGTTGAAAGATTCCTGAAACAGTAAAAAAAATAGCATTTAACACAACAATGTATATTACAAATAATAATCATAGAGATGTATAAAAATTACAACATAACATATTATAACATTTAACACTAACAAATAATAACAATTATTAAGTGTTATAAAAAGAAAAAAGAACTACATACCTGAGAGCACGCTCTTTGAAGGTCTTGTTTGAGCTGGGTAAGCTTTAATCTACTTGACTCAAGTTGCTACACATAAGCCTGTTCTAACATAGAGAAGGAATACTATTTACCACTAGTCGTATTGCTGGTTCTTATTTATCAAAGAAACAAACAACTGAGAAGAATGCAAAAGTAGCATTTAATCAACACCAAATGGTTAAAGTAAAGCATCATGGAGCACCAAAATGAAGCAAAAGAAACATTAATCAGACTTGATTTTGACTATTAAACATTGAAAGATGTGCCTAAAATGTTAGTATTGAGATAGGGTACTTACCGAGGTTCAACTTCCAAGATGTCTCTGGTTGTTGGACCACAAATCCTTCTACACTCATCTTCACTTACTCTTTAGTTAGGCACCGAACTGCAGGCTATGAAGTTCTTTAGAGATCAGTAAATGAGTAAATCATGCTTTCCTGAAATGTCACTTTATAAAATGCCTAAATTTTTAAGTGGCTAAAATGTGTTGGCGATGATGTTTAAATTTTTTTTCTTTTTTTCTGTAAAATTTAAATTTAGATATGCTTAAGCAATTATTAGCTTTTGGTGTTACATAAATAGTACTGCACTTCTAACAGATGAGCCAAGTGATGGCTAGTACCAACGTAGTTGTAGTTAACAAGCCAAGTGTTTTGCATATTTCTTGCAGCAACATACTAGGAACAATATTATCATCTGCCATAAAAATTATAGTCTTATCACGTGATTTAGGGGAGAGCAAGAGCTACCTGAGCAAGTTTGTAGAGGTACCTGTTTTTGAATTGTAGCAGCAAATGATACAAACACTTAAGCAATTATCACCGATTATTAGCCTACGAGTTACATAAATAATACTGCTGTTGTGTTACTAATAGAGAAGCCAAGCCAAGTGCCAGCCAGTATTAAAACAATTGTAGTTATGAAGACAGCACTAAATTTAAAATTTGACAACACTAAATCAGTATCATCTACCACAACAACTAGAGGTTATTATATATCACATGCTTCAGGGAAGAGCAAGAGTTATTTGACCAAGTTTATAGGGGTACCTGTTTCTGAATTAGACTTGGCGAGAATCTGATTCATTATGTTCAAAAAGTTAAATAATAAGGTCACGATGACTCACGCACCCACAATCAATTTTTACTCATTTACTCATCACATTTGAGATTCTCTATCTCTTTTCATGGATAGCAACCTCACGTGAATGCTCCTCTATGAGTCTGGGTATGAACATGTTCTCACTCACTTCTATTTGTTATTATAGATATATCATGGTATCATCCTAGTTAGCTAATGCGATGATAAGGACCGCCCAATTGTCAAAAGAGAGAGTTCTCATTTTTAGGGGAAAAGAAAGACAGAAAAAAAGGGACATTTCATGCAGCACTTAGTCCATAGATATATATATATATATATATATGTCTTCTTTGTTTAGCTGTTTGTATATAGCATTTACACCAAGTCATACTATCCAACTAAATAGAAATAACTTTATTGGAAACCAAATTAATTCTCAACAAACAGTTTACTTTTAACTAATTTCACGAGGCAATTAGAAACAAATTTTAAAAATGAAAGCAATCCCTAGACATGAGAGCAATTCCAAAATGAAGAAACAAAGAAACAACAAAAAAACTAATAATAAAGAGTATAAACTAGGAACACATTTGACATTTATCCCATTCAAAACAACCACAAAAAAAGGAGGGATAGGGTAAGAAGAGAGTCACCTCAAGCTCAGCTTGAATCTCCTTGTGCTCATTCCCAGTAGCGATTGGCAATATTTTCCAATTAATAGCAACATTTGCACGAATAGAGAGAAAGAATTTAAAACATTAGATGCAACATATAAATGAAGATAAAATAAAAAGCAAGTCTCCCATATACCACTTTGACTTAATTGCAGTTTAAAACAAAAGCAACTTAAAATTTATTGTCGCAAATATTAGGACTTCAAGATTTAAGAGATTTAAAATAAATGAAAAGTGGCATAAAGCCTTAGCAATCAGATGTTGCCCTGAAAAGGTCTCTTTTACCCCCTAAGACACCAATAACATAACAAAAACTTAAATCAAATAACAGAATAAACCAAGCCATAAAACATCAAATCAGACCAACCTATTTAATTAGAGTCTAGCCAAAGCATTCAAACTTGTGATTGCAGGTCAAATACACACAGCACAAACTTTTACCCAAACCAACACCTTTTTCATGAAACTGACTTAGCTACGGCTTGAACTAAGAACCGTGTGCCCAATCCACACAATCCACACATCAAGAACTAGAGCCTAAGGATTGAAACATGCGACCGTGGGCCTAATCCATACATCACAAGCTTTTATTCCCAGCCAACACCATTTTCATGAAACTGGCTTAGCTACGGCTTAAACTCATGACCGTGCACCCAATCCACACATCAAGAGCTCTAGCCTAAGGACTCAAACATGTGACCGTGTGCCTAATCCACACATCACAAGCTTTTATCCCAGCCAACACCTTTTTTATGAAACTGGATTAGCTACGGCTTAA